>JXCR01137635.1:56443-79528 GCA_002079205.1 Phalaenopsis hybrid cultivar | reverse complement strand
TTATTAAAATTACATATTTATTTCAATTGCCTATTAGTAACAAATAAGCAAATTGAACTTCGTTGTTGTGATTAAAATATTGCTTTTCTAAAATCTTAGTTTGCAGTTCTAAATCATNATTTCTTGACAAGGAGAAGGATGCTTTCTTATATATTGAATATCACAATTAAACCCTCCTTAATATCATTAGATATTTAATAGTTATTAAAATTACCTATTTATTTTAATTGCCTATGAGTGACAGATAAGCAAATTGAACTTCGTTGTTGTGATTAAAATATTGCTTTTCTAAAATCTTAGTTTGCAGTTCTAAATCATTCCCTGTGGGATCGATATCTAAGACTCCATTAGAGCCCTATATTACTTGAGCGATACATATACTTGCGTTGATAAGTGCGACTTTACAATTATTGAATATTTATTACGTCCATATTTATCTTATATTTTAAGCATATAAAAAATCGTCGGTCAGTAATAATCATTATAGACCTACTTATCCTCTAAGTTTTAATAGCAATCCATAATTTAAAGATAAAAATTTATCTATAGAAGAAGTGGTATTACAAATGGGAAATCAGTTGTAAATTCAAGGAGCTGCAATTAGAAATATTGAGAATCAACCGGAACAAATAGCAAATTCATTAAGTAATAGATCCCAAGGAACACTTTCTGGTATTACAGAGGTAAATCCAAAATACCATAATAAAGAGTAAGTAAAAGTCGTTCAACTTAGAAGTGAAAGAGAGTTAGAAGGTAGAGTTCAAAAAGAGATTGAAGTAGAGAGAGAAGAAATTGAAGAGCCTAAAGAGGACGTTCTGAAAGGTTTAAAGAGACCTCCATTAAAAATTGACTTAGAAAAGCCACTACCTCCATTTCCTCAGAGACTTCATCAACAAAAGTTGGATAAAAAAATTTCAAAATTTTTGGAAATCAATAAAAAGCTTACGATTAATTTTCTATTTGTTGAAGCCTTAGAACAAATGCCAGGCTATGTGAAGTTTATGAAGGATATTCTTAACAAAAAAAGGAAGTTCAAAGATAACGAGACTGTTACACTTAGTGAGGAGTTCAGTGTTATAATATGAAATAGCTTCCTGAAAAGCTCAAAGATCCTGGTAACTTCACAATTCCATGTGCAATATGAGACAAATTTTATTGGAAAGCTTTATGTGATTTAGGTGCAAGCATTAACCTTGTGACATTATCAGTATTTAAAAGACTAAAATTAGGAGAAATATCCCCTACTACTGTAAATTTGTAGTTAGCAGCTCGTTCAACAACATATCCTAAGGGAGTTATAGAAGATGTTTTAGTGAAAGTCAATCAATTTATCTTTCTTGTTAATTTCATTGTGCTAAATATGGAGGAAGATAAAGAGATACCTATCATTTTAGGGAAACCTTTCCTAGCCACGAGAAGAGCAATGATAGATGTGCAGAAAGGAGAATTAACTATGTACATAAATGATCAAACAGTTAGTTTTAATATTTCAAAATCGATGAAGTATCCTTCAAAAGGTAAGAATGATGAATGTTACAAAATGGATGTAATAAGATATCTGAGTGAATGTCAGTTCGAAGCAACTTATGAAGAGAAATTTGAAATGAAAGAGTTAGAACATGTGCAAGAGGTGGAATAAAAGCAATTTTATGATTTTCGTGAGGAGGATTCAAATTATGTTTAAGAAAGTTTTGAAGTTTTGGACACGATAGAAAAATAAAAATATTTTTGTCCATCAATTGAAAAACCTCTTGAACTAGAATTGAAGTTACTTCCTAAACATTTAAAATATATTTTTTAGGTGATTCCTCAGCATTACTGGTTATAATTTCTTCAAACTTTAGAATAAGAAGAGAGTTTAATGAAAAGTTTGAAGAATTATAACAAAGCCTTTGGATGGACAATCGCTGATATTAAAGGAATCAGTCCTTGAATTTTTATGCATAAAATTCTTATGGAATAAAACTGCAAACCCAGGGATGATCCTCAAAGGAGATTGAATTCTATTACAAAAGAAATTGTTAAGAAATAAATTTTAAAATGGTTAGATGCTAGAATTATCTACCCCATTTCAGATAGTGCATGAGTTAGTTCAATTGACTGTGTTTCGAAGAAAGGATAAGTGATTGTGACTATTAATAAAAATAATGAGTTAATACAGTCACCAGGTGGTGAAGATGCATTGATTATAGAAAATTAAATCTTACAAGTAAGAAAGATCATTTTTCACTACTTNAAAAGTCAGTTGAATCTCATATATGTTAAAATACAGTTAAAATTTGATCAATTTATTTTTACACCTTTTTTTAATTTTTATACTTGTATATTTATGATATAAAAATTCTTGTAAGCATGTTATTTTTAGTTTTCATTCTTTCCTACTTATATATTATGCTAAAATAATTTATCTTATTAAAAATTTAAATTTGGGGGGAATGAAAAACAATTCNGGATATAAAAATTCTTGTAAGCATGTTATTTTTAGTTTTCATTCTTTCCTACTTATATATTATGCTAAAATATTTTATCTTATTGAAAATTTAAATTTGGGGGGAACGAAAAACAATTTTCAAAACTTGAATTTTATTTATTCTCAAATGTGCTACAAATAAATTTGATTTTGATTGGAAAGAAAAGATTATGTTTATGAAGTTATATTAGGGAAGTAAAATTTTGAATATAGCAATGAGTAAGAAAATTTAATTGAAATTTATAGTGATGAAGAAAAATTTTAAGTTAAAATTTTTTAGTGTATNTACATTCCACATTATAAAATGAAAATCAATGACGCTGATAAACTTACATTCCTTAATGTTTTCTGATTAGAGTAGAGCTGATGTGTGAATGATGTGGGAGTTTTCGTGCTCTTTTTCTTGATCCACTCCTTATTGTCTGATACACCTAAAATAATATTTATGTACACATTTTTATACCTATTTTTGAGGATATTATGCTTTAATGGAAGGTATTTGTGTTTTTTTTTTCAGGTACAATTAAATGATTGAAATATGGTAAAAGGAGTGAAAAAAGATCAAATTTAAAGAAAAAATGAAGAAGGTGTGAAAATGAACGAGGGCACCTGAGCGCACAGAACTGATGCTTAAACGTCAGGAGATAGAGAAGGTCATGTCTAAGCGTTGAAAACCTCACGTTTACTCACCAGAGGTAGTTATAATGAAAATTCAATGAATTTGAACAATTTTTAATGGGATGTTTAAAGCAACTCTTGGTGAAAACATGAATTAAAGTTCATGGGCACAAAAATACATTGAAATGGTTCTTGAAAAGAGGCAACTTTTGGAAGATTCATTGAATGTGGACATATTTTGAAGAGATACCAAAGCATATTTTGGAAAACTAAAAAAAAAAGAAGACTTGGATTGAATTATCCCCCCTTCTCCTTTGTCGCCCCTTTTAACATAGAAGAATTAAGATATTTTTAGAAAGAAGAAAGGGATATTTGTAAGAGAAATGAAGAGATTCAAAGGAACTTCAAAAGTTTGGTGGAGAGTAATTTGAGATAAGTTTTTATCTATGTAACTACATTTTGGTTTTAATTTATACTTCTTATGTTCTTACATGATTTCTACTTTTAAACTTAAGTGTTGTTGTGTTTTCTCCATGAATTATAAGTAGTTTTATTTATCTTTTTCCTTAAAATGATAAGTAATTAAGTGTTGGAAGAAAGTTGTGTGAAGTATTGATCTATAATGTTGGAATGAGCTGCGATGACTTAATCCTTGTACTTCATTTATTTCTTGATTTGGTGAATTGAGATGTTAAAATTTATTGTGAGAACATGTAAGATCTGTGATTGTATTGTATCAGCTAACTAACGGTAGAAACACATGAGATTCTATGGATGAGAATGTAATTCTTATGGTTGAGTTCAAATAAATGGGGAAATAAACTTTGAAGGGTGTAGAGTTAGAAAACTTTAGATTGACAGACTAAAGCCCCCAATTTGGTTTATTATTTTAGGTCTTGATACGAGAAGTTAGCCCCCGGATGGATGGAGAATGGGGAAATCTAGAGTAAGAGCTAGTATCTTTCTACCTAGCCCGTCTTCAGGACTATTCAAACTTTAGATTAGCCAATGTTCTTTAAAGAATCTCTAGTAAGGGTAAAGAATAATATTGCTCCTATTTAGCACAACACAATTTAAATACTTCTATAATAGAATTCCTATACTTGTTCCTGATTCATGATAAGGAAAATAATATTTTATTTATATTTCTTTCATTTTACAAAGATCTAGTTAAATCTAATTAGTTGTTTACTTTCTTTTCAATTATCAAAAATTACAAAAAAGAATCAAATTTCCATTCCAACTATAATGTCTATAGTTTGAGTAAGACACTTTTTTAAAGTTGAATTTGTTGTCTAATTTCTTCTTAAAAGTTTGTAGTTCTCCAAGTGGGTTTGATATTTCAGGGTTTAATAAAAAATTCTTATATTACTTGATAACTATATGTATACTTGCGTAGTATCCCAATATTTAATCATAACAGTTGCACTCTTACTTGCTTCTAAATCAAGTTTTTGGCACTGTTGTATATAAAAAAATATAAAATAAAGAGAATTGAGAATCTAATCATACGCGCATCCTAACACTATCATACCAGAAAGTGAGATCAAGTTTTTGGCGTCGTTGCTGGAGAGAAAATATTAAATTTAGTAAAATTTGAAGGAATTTTTAGAAAAAAACAAATTTCTATTTTTAGAAAGCCTTATTTAAACTTTTAGATATATTATAAGAGCATCGTAGTGTTGGTTTTATATAAGTTCTTGTTTGTGTAATTTTTATTTTATTTAGTAGTGGTGTATGCATAGTTTTGGTTCTCAAGGACTAGTGCACTACAATTTTGAAATATTAGAAAAAGTTTAAAAATTAATATGCTATGATTAGAACTATTAAAAAAATTAATAAAATCAAAATATAGAAAAAGTTCAAAAATTTTAAGAAATGGTAAACCAAAATAATCAAAATATTGAAATTCATCAAGAATTTAGACCTTTAAGAGATTATGCAAACCCTATGGTTGATGAACTTCATTATAGTATTCAAAAATATGTTGTAGTGACTAATTCATTTGAACTTAAATATGCTATTATTCAAAATGTATCAAATAATCACTTTAGGGGAGCACCAATTGAAGATCCAAATTTATATCTTACCAATTTTCTAAAATTGTATGCTACATTTAAATATGATGGTGTTTCGAAAGAATTTATTAGACTTAGACTTTTTTCATTCTCACATAAGGATAAGGCTATGATATGGCTAAATTTGTTAGCACCTGGATCTATCAAAACTTGGGATAATTTAACATAGATATTCCTTGCTAAATATTTTCTACCATAAAAAACTGAAAGCTTAGAAATGATATCACATCTTTTTGTTAGTTTGAAGGGGAATTTATTTATGAAGCGTGGAAGCAATTTAAAGAACTCCTGAGAAAGTGTCCATACCATGTTGTACCAAATCAATTAATAATTCAAACCTTCTATAAGAGATTATTTGGATCTCTTGGATCTATTATGGATGCTGCTGTTGATTATTCATTGATGTTAAAACCATTTTGTGACGCGTGTGCTTTATATAAAAAGATAGCTACTAATAATTTTTTATGGCCTTATGAGAGGGTAAATCCTAAAAAATTAGCCAATATTCATGAATCTGATGCTTTTACAATGTTAGCAAATCAAGTTGTTACAATTTCAAGGAAGCTACACCAATTTGGAATGAATTTTTCTCAACCAATTTCAATGATTGAAGGGAATTCATTAGACCAAATGACAGATTCTCAAACATCAATAAAAACTTTGAATGTCATAAATAATAAGCCAAATAACCCATATTCAAACTATTATAACCTAGGTTGGAAAAACCATCATAACTTTAACTGGAATAATAAAAATTTGGGTTGCAATAATCAGTAATGGGGGAACAACCAAGTAAACCAATTGGGAAACTTGAACAACCAAGGTAATTGACCTAAGGAAAATATGTTGAGATTTTCATACTTATTTTTATACTGTTTTTGATGATATTGCACTTTAAAGAAAGATATTTTTGATGTTTTATTGCAGGAAATATGAATTAGGGTAATTGGAGCAAAAAGTTGCAAAAAAGAGCGAATTTGGAGCAAAAAAGACCAAAATGTGGAAATTTGAACTAGGTCGCCAACGACGCCCTCGACCCCGCTGACGGTGAGTTTTTCCCAAGGCTATAGAACAAAATTCTTCAGAAGTCCGCCGACGGCGCCCTCGAGGTCGAATTGATTTCTTCCTCTTTGCTACTTCGAAGAAGAATTATGTGTGATGTAAAGTAATGAAGAGATTCAGAGGAACTTTGAGGAGTGTTCTTGGGGAGAAATTAGAGATAAGTTATTTACTTGTTGTAGTTTGTATGACTTTGATTTTATATATGAATTTCGAGTTTTGTTGTGTTTTGCCCATGAGATCTGAGTAGTTTCTCTATGTTTCTCCTTGTCTTGAGATTTATGAAATGGTGATTGAAATTGGTGAAGCCATGAAAATATTTAAGAAATTGTGATGATCTTTTCACTTTGAACTTAATTTACTTTCAATCTGGTCAATTGATTTGTTAAAATATGTTGAGTTTTACAACTAAAGTGAAGATTACATCCAAGATTCAGGGAGGTCAAAACAGTTGGAAGTTGACTGCAAATAAATAGGGAAATAATATTATCAGGCATAGAATTGGAGATTTTAGGGTGACAGACTAAAATCCCCAATTCGGTCCTATCGTTTGGGTGTTGAAGTGTAGATGCTAGCCCTCAGGTGAGGGGAACGTGGGAGCTCCAAAGTGATAGCCGGTATCCTCCCAGCCTAGTCGTAGATTCAGTAAACAAGCGTAGGATTAGTCAATATTCTTTATGTCTGGACCAAAGGGTAAAGAATAGGTATGCTCCTATTTTACACAATAAAAATTGAACTAATTCACTATAATTTCTTGACAAGGAGAATGATATTTTCTTATATATTGAATATCACAATTAAACTCTTCTTAATAATATTAGTTAGTTAATAGTTATTAAAATTACCTATTTATTTCAATTGCCTATTAGTGACAGATAAACAAATTGAACTTCGTTGTTGTGATTAAAGTATTGCTTTGCTAAAATCTTAGTTCGCAGTTCTAAGCCACTTTGTGTGGGATCGATATCTAGGACTCCATTAGAGCCCTATATTACTTGATCGAGGCGTATACTTGTGTTGATAAGTGTGACTTTACAATTATTGAATATTTATTACGTCCATATTTATCTTATATTTTAAGCATATAAAAAGTTGTTGGTCAGTAATAATCATTATAGACCTATTTATCCTCTAATTTTTAATAGCAATCCATAATTTAAGGATAAAAATTTATCTATAGAAGAGGTGGTATTACAAATGGGAAATCAGTTATAAAGTCATGGAGCTGCAATTAGAAATATTGAGAATCAACCGGAACAAATAGCAAATTCATTAAGTAATAGATCCCAATGAACACTTTCTGATATTAAAGAGGTAAATCCAAAAGACCATAATAAAGAGTAAGTAAAAGTTGTTAAACTTAGAAGTGGAAGAGAGTTAGAAGGTAGAGTTCAAAAAGAGATTGAAGTAGAGAGAGAAGAAATTGAAGAGCCTAAAGAGGACGCTCTGAAAGGTTTAGAGAGACCTCCATTAAAAATTGACTTAGAAAAGCCACCACCTCCATTTCCTCAGAGACTTCGTCAACAAAATTTGGATAAAAAATTTTCAAAATTTCTGGAAATTAAAAAAAAGCTTACGATTAATATTCTATTTGTTGAAGCCTTAGAACAAATGCCACGCTATGTGACCTTTATGAAGGATATTCTTAACAGAAAAAGGAAGTTCAAAGATAATGAGATTGTTGCACTTAGTGAGGAGTTCAATGTTATAATAAAGAAAAAGCTTTCTGAAAAGCTCAAGATCCTGGTAACTTCACAATTCCATGTGCAATAGGAGACAAATTTTATTGTAAAGCTTTATGTGATTTAGGTGCAAGCAGTAACCTTATGACATTATCAGTATTTAAAAGACTAAAATTAGGAGAAATATCCCCTACTACTGTAAATTTACAGTTAGCAGCTCGTTCAATAACATATCCTAAGGGAGTTATAGAAGATGTTTTAGTGAAAGTCGATCAATTTATCTTTCTTATTAATTTCATTGTGCTAAATATGGAGGAAGATAAAGAAATACCTATCATTTTAGGGAAACCTTTCCTAGCCACAAGAAGAGCAACGATAGATGTGCAGAAAGGAGAATTAACTATGTACATAAATGATCAAACAGTTAGTTTTAATATTTCAAAATCGATGAAGTATCCTTCAAAAGGTAAGAATGATGAATGTTACAAAATGGATGTAATAAGATATCTGAGTGAATGTCAGTTCAAAGCAACTTATGAAGAGAAATTTGAAATGAAAGAGTTAGAACATGTGCAAGAAGTGGAATCAAAGCAATTTTATGATTTTTGTGAGGAGGATTCAAATTATGGTTAAGAAAGTTTTGAAGTTTTGGACACGATAGAAAAATAAAAATATTTTTTTCCATCAATTGAAAAACCTCTTGAACTAGAATTGAAGTTACTTCCAAACATTTAAAATATATTTTTTAGGTGATTCCTCAGCATTACTGGTTATAATTTCCTCAAACTTTAGAATAAGAAGAGAGTTTAATGAAAAGTTTGAAGAATTATAAGAAAACCTTTGGATGGACAATTGCTAATATTAAAGGAATCAATCCTTGAATTTTTATGCATAGAATTCTTATGGAATAAAACTACAAACCCAGGGATGATCCTCAAAGGAGATTAAATTCTATTACAAAAGAAATTGTTAAGAAATAAATTTTAAAATGGTTAGATGCTAGAATTATCTATCCCATTTCAGATAGTGCATGAGTTAGTCCAATTGACTGTGTTTCAAAGAAAGGATGAGTGATTGTGACTATTAATGAAAATAATGAGTTAATACCAACATGGTAAGTCACCAGGTGGCGAAGATGCATTGATTATAGAAAACTAAATCTTACAAGTAAGAAAGATCATTTTTCACTACCCATTATAGATCAAATGTTGGATATACTAGCTGGGCATAATTATTTTTATTTTTTGGATGGATATATTGGTTATCACCAAATACAAATAGCTCTTGAGGATCAAGAGAAAATAACTCTTACCAGTCCTTATGGTACATTTGCTTTTAGAAGATTTCCCTTTGGTTTATTTAATGCCACTACTAAATTTCAAAGATGTATGATGGCTAATTTCTGTGATTTAATTGAAAGAGTAATTGAAGTTTTTATTGATGATTTTTCAGTGTTTGGACTTCATTTGAATCATGTTTAGAACAATTTTCAAAAGTTCTTAAGCACTGTGAAAAAACAAATTTAGTCCTTAACTAAGAAAAATGCTAATTTTTGGTAGCAGTAGGAATTGTTTTAGGACATCAAATTTTAAAAAATGGTATGGACGTAGACCCTGCAAAAATTCAATTGATTGTTGATTTACCTAACCTAACAAGTGTGAGGGAAATTAGGAGCTTTTTAGGACATGCTGGATTCTACAACTGATATATTAAAGATTTTTCAAAAATTGTTAAACATTTATGTCATTTACTTAAAAAAGTTATAATATTTAATTTTCATAAGTAGTACCTAAAAATTTTTAAATTATTAAAAGAAAAAATTAGTCACTGCACCAACTATTTAGTCATTAATTTAGTCCTTAACTGGGAAAATATTAAGGTTGCACTCTTACTATTTTCTGTGATTTAATTGAAAAATGAATTGAAGTTTTTATGGATGATTTTTCATTGTTAGGAACTTCATTTGCATCATGCTTAGAACATTTATCAAGAGTTCTTAAGCATTTTGAAGAGACAAATTTAGTCCTTAATTAGGAAAAATGACAATTTATGGTAGCAGGAGGAATTGTTTAAGGACATCATATCTTAGAAAATGATATGGAAGTAAATCCAGTAAACATTCAAGTGATCGCTAATTTACCTCACCCAACAAATGTGAGGTAAATTAGGAATTTTTTAGGACATATTGGATTCTACAGGTAAAAAAGATGTAATTTTTTTAATTTTGATAAGGAGTACCTAAAAGCTTTTGAGCTATTAAAAGAAAAATTAATCACTGCACCAATTATTGTTTCACCAGATTGGAAAAAATCTTTTGAATTGATGTGTGATGCAAGTGATTATGCTATTGGAGTCGTTTTAGGATATAAACATGATAAGATTTTTAAAGTAATTTACCATGCAAGTAGAACTCTTAATGAAGCTCAAATTAATTATATCACAACTGAGAAAGAGTTATTAGCAATAATATATGCTTTTGATAAATTCAAATAATATTTAATTAGAAAAAAATGTGTTGTGCATATAGATCATTCTGTTATTAAATATTTAATGAAAAAGAACGATGTAAAATCAAGATTGATAAGATGGATCCTTCTTATGCAAGAATTTGACTTTGAAATAATAGATAGGAAGGGAGATGATAAACAAATTGTTGATCATCTGTCCAACCATAAATTACGAAAAACACTCTAATTTGAAAAAAAAATTAATGAACATTTTCTAGATGAAAAATTGTTCAATATTAATGAGTGGTGTTTCCATGGTATGTCAAAATTATGAACTTTATTGTTAGTGATATTATACAATATAGTCTGACATACTAACATAAGAGGAAATTTTTATCTGAAGCTAAGACTTATTTTTGGGATCACCTATTTTTATATAAATGAGGAAAGGATTTAATTATTCAAAGATGTGTGCCTTTAAAAGAAACTTATGAAATTATCCAAAAAAATCATGATTTTGATTTTGGGGGACATTTTGGTGTTGATAAAACATCATACAAAATTTTGCAATCTGGACTATATTGACCTACAATCTTTAGAGATGTTAATGCTTATATCAAAACTTGTAATCGATGTCAACGTGTAGGTAATATTTCTAGAATAAATGTGATGCCCCTTAATTATATGTTAGAAGTAATGATATTTGATGTTTGGGTATTAGATTTCATGGGACCATTTATACCATCTTTCAAAAATTTATATTTATTGTTAGTAGTAGTCTATGTATCTAAATGGATAGAAGTTATTGCTTTACCTTGATGTGATGCTCAAAATGTTACAAAGTTATTAAAGATGAACATATTTTGTATATTTGGGATGTTGAGAGTGATCATAACTGACGGGGGAAGTCATTTTAGAAATGCAATAATGGAGAAATTATACAATAAATATCAAATCAACCATCAAATTACTACTTCTTGTCATCGTCAGACAAAGGGTTTGGTTGAATTATCTAATCATGAAATTAAAACAATTTTAAAAAAATATGTGAATCTAACAAAAATGGATTGGTCAGTCAAACTTGATTATGTTTTGTGGGCTTATAGGACTTGATTATGTTTTGTGGGCTTATAGGACTGCATATAGAACTCCTATAGGAATGTCCCCAAATATGCNCAAAAGTTCTTAAGCACTGTGAAGAAACAAATTTAGTCCTTAACTAGGAAAAATGCTAATTTATGGTAGCAGTAGGAATTGTTTTAGGACATCAAATTTTAAAAAATGGTATGGAAGTAGACCATGCAAAAATTCAATTGATTGTTGATTTACCTTACCTAACAAGTGTGAGGGAAATTAGGAGCTTTTTAGGACATGCTGGATTCTACAACTGATATATTAAAGATTTTTCAAAAATTGTTAAACATTTATGTCATTTACTTGAAAAAGTTATAATTTTTAATTTTCATAAGTAGTACCTAAAAACTTTTGAATTATTAAAAGAAAAATTAGTCACTGCACCAACTATTTAGTCATTAATTTAGTCCTTAACTGGGAAAATATTAAGGTTGCACTCTTACTATTTTCTGTGATTTAATTGAAAAATGAATTGAAGTTTTTATGGATGATTTTTCATTGTTAGGAACTTCATTTGCATCATGCTTAGAACATTTATCAAGAGTTCTTAAGCATTTTGAAGAGACAAATTTAGTCCTTAATTAGGAAAAATGACAATTTATGGTAGCAGGAGGAATTGTTTAAGGACATCATATCTTAGAAAATGATATGGAAGTAAATCCAGTAAACATTCAAGTGATCGCTAATTTACCTCACCCAACAAATGTGAGGTAAATTAGGAATTTTTTAGGACATGTTGGATTCTACAGGTAAAAAAGATGTAATTTTTTAATTTTGATAAGGAGTACCTAAAAGCTTTTGAGCTATTAAAAGAAAAATTAATCACTGCACCAATTATTGTTTCACCAGATTGGAAAAAATCTTTTGAATTGATGTGTGATGCAAGTGATTATGCTATTGGAGTCGTTTTAGGATATAAACATGATAAGATTTTTAAAGTAATTTACCATGCAAGTAGAACTCTTAATGAAGCTCAAATTAATTATATCACAACTGAGAAGGAGTTATTAGCAATAATATATGCTTTTGATAAATTCAAATAATATTTAATTAAAACAAAATGTGTTGTGCATATAGATCATTCTGTTATTAAATATTTAATGAAAAAGAACGATGTAAAATCAAGATTGATAAGATGGATCCTTCTTATGCAAGAATTTGACTTTGAAATAATAGATAGGAAGGGAGATGATAAACAAATTGTTGATCATCTGTCCAACCATAAACTAGGAAAAACACTCTAATTTGAAAAAAAAAATTAATGAACATTTTCTAGACGAAAAATTGTTCAATATTAATGAGTGGTGTTTCCATGGTTTGTCAAAATTATGAACTTTATTATTAGTGATATTATACAATATGGTCTGACATACTAACATAAGAGGAAATTTTTATCTGAAGCTAAGACTTATTTTTGGGATCACCTATTTTTATATAAATGAGGAAAGGATTTAATTATTCAAAGATGTGCGCGTTTAAAAGAAACTTATGAAATTATCTAAAAAAATCATGGTTTGGAGGACATTTTGGCGTTGATAAAACATCATACAAAATTTTGCAATCTGGATTATATTTACCTACAATCTTTAGAGATGTTAATGCTTATATCAAAACTTGTAATCGATGTCAACGTGTAGGTAATATTTCTAGAATAAATGTGATGCCCCTTAATTATATGTTAGAAGTAATGATATTTGATGTTTGGGTATTAGATTTCATGGGACCATTTATACCATCTTTCAAAAATTTATATTTATTGTTAGTAGTAGTCTATGTATCCAAATGGATAGAAGCTATTGCTTTACCTCGATGTGATGCTCAAAATGTTACGAAGTTATTAAAAATGAACATATTTTGTATATTTGGGATGTTGAGAGTGATCATAACTGACGGGGGAAGTCATTTTAGAAATGCAATAATGGAGAAATTATACAATAAATATCAAATCAACCATCAAATTACTACTTCTTGTCATCCTCATACAAAGGGTTTGGTTGAATTATCCAATCATGAAATTAAAACAATTTTAAGAAAATATGTGAATCTAACAAAAATGGATTGGTCAGTCAAACTTGATTATGTTTTGTGGGCTTATAGGACTTGATTATGTTTTGTGGGCTTATAGGACTACATATAGAACTCCTATAGGAATGTTCCTAAATATGTTAATACTTGGGAAAGCTTGTCATTTATCAGTTGAACTTGAGCATAAAGCATATTAGGCTATTAAGAAATTTAATTATAATTTAAAAGAAGTTGGTGAGAAAAGACTACTACAATTAAATGAGATTGAAGAGATTAGAAATGAATCATATGAGAGTGCTAAGATTTATAAAGAAATGATGAAGATGTGGCTTGATCGGAGGATTCATACTAAAAATTTTGAGCGAGGGCAACAAGTTTTGCTATATAATGTAAGATTAAGATTATTTCAAAAAAAACTTAAGTCCAAGTGGATGGGCCCATTTATTGTGATAAAAGTTTATCCCTATGGAGCTGTGGATATCAAAGATCCTAAAACTGAGAAAATATTCAAAGTGAATGGTCACAAGCTGAAGCCCAATTTTTTAGGGGATCAACTTAAATTAAATGATCTTATGTTGTTGGGTTAACCAGAATGAGCATNCTGAAGCCCAATTTTTTAGGGGATCAACTTAAATTAAATGATCTTATGTTGTTGGGTTAACCAGAATGAGCACTGGTTACATCGGGCTGACGACGTAAAACCAAGCACTTTGTGGGAGGCAACCCATAATTATCTGTGTTTATTTATATTAAATGATATGATGTTGTGTTTGATTAGGAGAAATGTGGTAGTATTTTTTAATATATAATGATATAGTGTGGATTATAAGACTTTAATTGATGACTTAGATGAGTTAGAATGCATATTTGGACGTTAAGCAAACATGTGTTAAAGTAAGTATCGGTGCTTAAGCGCAAACACTCGACACTTAAGTGTGACAGTTCAAAAACATGTAGAATTAATATTCTAGAAGGATTAAACATGGTTTAGTGGCTTTAAACGTGTTTTGGTTGTTTGTGAATGTGAGTAATGGGTCTAGGCTTCATCCAAGGCCTATAAATAACATAGGAATGGTGAAAATTTTTTTCCCACTTCAAATTTTCATCCTAAATTCTACGTGAAGAGAAAAAGAGTGAGATAACTTAGAATAATANAGAAGGATTAAACATGGTTTAGTGGCTTTAAACGTGTTTTGGTTGTTTGTGAATGTGAGTAATGGGTCTAGGATTCATCCAAGACCTATAAATAACATAGGAATGGTGAAAAATTTTTCCCCACTTCAAATTTTCATCCTAAATTCTACGTGAAGAGAAAAAGAGTGAGAGAACTTAGAATAATGTCTGCTTGGGAGATTGAAATGAAAAAGAAAGAAGAAGCCATTAAGAAGAGGTTTGTGAATTCATAGCTTTTAGTACAGAAGGAATAGCCGAGAAGATTGCAAAGATTGAGGTTGTCGTGGCTTCAATCAAAGCAAAAGTGAATGAAACTAAGCCACATTTGGAGCATATCGGATGGTAACTCAAAATGCAATTCAGTCATACATGTCATATAAAAGAAGCGTACACGACGATGTATTTGAAAAACAAGTAGATTGAAGAAGACTCAATAAGAGTTCTTCATCGCCGTCTGTTTTACCAAATCTTTATNAATGAAACTAAGCCACATTTGGAGCATATCGGATGGTAACTCAAAATGCAATTCAGTCATACATGTCATATAGAAGAAGCAGACACGGCGATGTATTTGAAAAATAAGTAGATTGAAGAAGACTCAATGAGAGTTCTTCATCGCCGTCTGTTTTACCAAATCTTTACTTCGAATGCCCCAGGAGAAACAAGTGAAAGGAAAGGATATGTTCCACTGGAAGAAGAATGGAATTAAGTCTGAGAGTCTAGTTTGTTTGTTTGTAATTAGTGTTTGTTTGTTTTATGTGTTTTGATGTTAAGTTTGTTTTGAATTTGAATTGATGTGTTTAGGAGTTCTCATCCAAGAGTCTTTAAATTGAAGAAAACATGTGTTTTTNGAAGAATGGAATTAAGTCTGAGAGTCTAGTTTGTTTGTTTGTAATTAGTGTTTGTTTGTTTTATGTGTTTTGGTGTTAAGTTTGTTTTGAATTTGAATTGATGTGTTTAGGAGTTCTCATCCAAGAGTAAATTGAAGAAAACATGTGTTTTGTTGTGAAAGTGTTTGTATTTGTTAAATATTAATGTTTGTATTTGTTTAGAAAAATTAATGAAAGTGTTCATTTGTGTGAAAAATTATGTGTTACTTAATGTTGAATCAACATTGTGAAAATTTGTGAATTTTGAGAAAGAGGAGAATAGAAGGGGAGGAAAATAGATATTAAGATTTATATGACCATTTAGAGGTGGATGACTTAAGCAAGATGTGCATTTCTTAAAAATGAAAAATATTCAAAATTTTGCACTAGCTCCTAAGCGCCAAAACCCCCTGCTTAAGCATTGGTTACCCAAGAGGTGGGCGCCTAAGAGTCGAACCAGTCGCGCTTAAGCGCCAGTTCACAAAAACCAGTTCGCGAACAATTAAAGGGAAAAAATTTGAGCCAATAATCACCATTTTTTCCCTCCCGACGTCATCTTATTCCTTTTGAATTGGCNACCCAAGAGGTGGGCGCCTAAGAGTCGAACCAGTCGCGCTTAAGCGCCAGTTCACAAAAACCAGTTCGCGAAAAATTAAAGGGAAAAAATTTGAGCCAATAATCACCATTTTTTCTCTCCCGACGTCATCTTATTCCTTTTGAATTGGTGATTTTAGATCTAGGGCATCTCCAAAGTTGAAGATTTCTTGGTGGAATTGAAGGAAATTTGCTAGATTTCATCTTCTCAAGGTAAGAGCTTCACTTATATGTAGAAATTTTATATTTTTTCCATATTTTTGGAGCACATTGTTGAATTATACGAAAGTCACTATTCATGGTGAAAAATTATGAAAAATTTAGGAGAATACATAGAAATGATAGTTTAAGCTTTTGGAAGTTAAGTTTAGTGATTTAGACTTGAGTTTATCATTTATTGTAACTTTTATGTGATTTTTTAGAAAATGACACCAAAGATGAAGAGAAGGAAGGGGAAGTCTACTTTCGATTCAAGTAAATTTGTCAGTTCAAAAGCTTAGGATCAATATGCAGAAGTGATGCTATCAAGAAAGTTGATTTCTGGGTGGTGTTTTAAAAATCCAGGTAGAGCTGTGGAAGATTTGATTATTTGCTGACAGTGGTAGCGTTTCTGTTATTTTTCTGCTGTAGTGGTACTTTCTATTATTCATAAGTTTTATGTTAATCTCTCTGATGCAGAGGAAGAACAGGTTATGGTGAGAGGGAAATCATTAGCTTTTACCCCTAAGGTAATCAATTTGTTTTACCATCTACCACCTAGTCTGTTATGTTTTTATTCAATTTATAATCCTTCTAAAGGAGATTTAGATGAGATTAATTCTTCATTGACTGTGGGAAGAGGATTGTGGAAAATAACGAATGATAGGAGAGTGAATTTTCTTGCGTCAAAGCTTGATGCCATGACAAAAGTGTGGCACTATTTTATTTCAGCTCATCTACTCCCTACAAATAATCTAAGTGAAGTTACAAGAGAGAGAGAAATTTTGAACTGCCATATTTAGTAGTTAAAGCTGATTGATATTGGATTCTTAATCTATCAGGCTATCACTAGTTCCGTCAGAGTTACCACTACTACTGGATTGGGATTCGCTTCCTTAATCTTTTATTTATGTGAGCAGACCGGTGTGAGATTTGATAGTTGGGAGGAGATTCTGCAACAACTAAAGCTTATTAGGAGTGTCAATGTGAAATATTATTCAAAGCATTCTATATTTAGTTGGAAAGGATGATTTTCAAGAAGTTCTGGTGCTTCTACATGTCGTGCTTCTACTTCGCGAGCATCTACATCACAAAGCGAATTGACTAGTCCTAATGCGCAGTCACAATTAATGCATAGGATATTAGATAACATCAATTACACTGCAGATAAGGTACTGAATTTAGAAATTATGTAGGACATATTGATACCTATTTTAAGAGACATAGTGGCTATGAAGAAAAATATCACACATATCTTTGGAACGCCTTATCAAAGGTGACCAAAGTATGGTATTTCCTTCATATCCACATTACCCTCATTATGAGCCTATGAATTTTTGGGATGATGATGAGGAGGAGGAAGAGGATTGATTTGAATATTTTATTTCTAAATTGTATGAACTTTTATGTGTTGTATTTGTTTGGACTGCTACTCTTTGATATGTTGTTGTTTGTTGTAGTTGTTTGGACTACTTCTGTTATATGTGTTTTGTTGTGTTGGATACTTTTTTGATGTTTAGAAATGTTTCTTACGTTGTTGTGAGTGGCTATGTTTTATTTTTGTGGTAGTAATTGTGTGAACATTGTTGTTTAGTGTATTTTATTGGTTCGTGAAGAACTTATTCCAGAGATATTAGGAAGGTTTAGAATATTGCTAACGTTCACTTAAGAATTTCTTGTTTAAATTTTCAATTTACTACCATGTATTTTCTTTGTGTTGTAGTTATAAATTTATGTTAGTGTGTGTTTATTTGCTTTTATGTTATCCAGTACTGCATAAAAGTCAGTTGAATCTCATATATGTTAAAATACAGTTAAAATTTGATCAATTTATTTTTACACCTTTTTTTAATTTTTATACTTGTATATTTATGATATAAAAATTCTTGTAAGCATGTTATTTTTAGTTTTCATTCTTTCCTACTTATATATTATGCTAAAATAATTTATCTTATTAAAAATTTAAATTTGGGGGGAATGAAAAACAATTCTCAAAACTTGAATTTTATTTATTCTCAAATGTGCTACAAATAAATTTGATTTTGATTGGAAAGAAAAGATTATGTTTATGAAGTTATATTAGGGAAGTAAAATTTTGAATATAGCAATGAGTAAGAAAATTTAATTGAAATTTATAGTGATGAAGAAAAATTTTAAGTTAAAATTTTTTAGTGTATAAATGATAAATATCGTGTAACTATCTTTAGTAGGAGAAATTGTATTTTTGAAAAATGTAGAAGGATTAGACTTTTATTTTCAATACTTAACTTTCTTTTATTAAAAAAAAATTTCAAAACTATTGTTATATTTTTAAGTAAAGGATATATATATATATATATATATATATATATCAAAGTTTTGCTTTAGGAAAGGAAGAGTGAAATTCAAAACCATTAAAGGTCTATCCAGATATAGTAATCCTTACCTTAAAAAAGTAAGGAGTAAAAAGATCCTGAAAGAAAAAAAAAAAGAAAAAGAAAAAGGTAAAAAAAAAGTAAAGTAAAGTTGAAAAGGGAAGATAAGCTTGAGGATTAGTGCCTAATCAAAAATTGGTTCCACATCTGATCTTTTTAAAGTATAAGACTTGAGAAACTCATAAGCTTAAGGATATAATATAGTAAGTATAATTATTCTTAATAAAAATGTTAAGTGGGGGAGATACAATGCCTAAACCTTATATTTGGTGAATCTATAAGTATCTCTGAACTAAATAGGAACTCATATTTTCATACTTCTTTACATTAAAGATTTCTAAACTCTAAGATGGTCTCATTTACAAAAGTTTTTTTCTAAATTGGACTACTATCTTTCTAGAACAAAATTTTAAAATATCCTAAAAAAACTCATATGCATAATCTGCTTATTTTGGTTTTGAAAAATTGGAGTGTCACTTCAGGATAAGTAACANATATATATATATATATATATATCAAAGTTTTGCTTTAGGAAAGGAAGAGTGAAATTCAAAACCATTAAAGGTTTATCCAGATATAGTAATCCTTACCTTTAAAAAGTAAGGAGTAAAAATATCGTGAAAGAAAAAAAAAAGAAAAAGAAAAAGGAAAAAAAAAGTAAAGTAAAGTTGAAAAAGGGAAGATAAGCTTGAGGATTAGTGCTTAATCAAAAATTGGTTCCACATCTGATTTTTTTAAAGTATAAGACTTGAGAAACTCATAAGCTTAAGGATATAATATAGTAAGTATAATTATTCTTAATAAAAATGTTAAGTGGGGGAGATACAATGCCTAAACCTTATATTTGGTGAATCTATAAGTATCTCTGAACCAAATAGGAACTCATATTTTCATACATCTTTACATTAAAGATTTTTAAACTCTAAGATGGTCTCATTTACAAAAGTTTTTTTTCTAAATTGGACTACTATCTTTCTAGAACAAAATTTATGAATATCCTAAAAAAACTCATATGCATAATCTGCTTATTTTGGTTTTCAAAAATTGGAGTGTCACTTCAGGATAAGTAACGTTTTAAGTTTGGGAGATTTTGATTCACCTAAAATATATAACATTTATGTACACATTTTTATACCCATGCTTGAGGATCTTTCACTTTAATGGAAGGTATTTGTGTGTTTTCATTTAAGGTACAATTAAATGGATGAAATATGCTGAAAGGAGTGAAAAAGATCAAATTTGGAAAAATGAAGAAGGGGTGAAAATGAACTGTGGCGCTTAAGCACCTAGGACTGACGTTTAAGCTCTAAGAGACAGAGAAGGTCGCGCCTAATCGCTGAAGACCTTGGGCTTACGCGTCAGAAGTTCAATTAATTTGGACTAATTTTGATGGGGCGTTTGAAGCAACTCTTGGTGAAAATGTGAATTACAGTTAATGGGCATGAAAATATGTTGAAATGGCTCTTTAAAAGAGGCAACTTTTTGAAGATTCATTAAATGTGGACATATTTTGAAGAGATACAAAAGCATCTTTTGGACAACTATAAAAAATGAAGACTTGGATTGAATTCCCCCCCCCCCCTTTTTCCCTTTGTCGCCCCTCTTATCATAGAAGAATTATGATATTTTTAGAGAGAAGAAAAGGAGAGTTATAAGAGGAAGGAAGAGATTTAAAGGAACTTCAAAAGTTTGGTAGAGAGGAATTTAAGATAAGTTTTTATCTTTGTAACTACATTTTGGTTTTAATTTAGACTTCTTGTGTTTTTACATGATTTCTACTTTTAAACTTAAGTGTTGTTATGTTTTCTTCATGAATTTTAAGTAGTTCTCGTTATCTTTTTCCTTAAAATGATAAGTAATTAAATGTCGGAAGGAAGTTGTGTGAAGTATTTATCTATAATGTTCAAATGAGTTATGATGATTTAATCCTTGTACTTCATTTACTTCTTGATTTGGTCAATTGAGATGTTAAAATTTATTGTGAGAACATGTAAGATCTGTGAAGGTATTGTCTCAGTCAACTAATGGTAGAATCACATGAGATTCTATGGATGAGAATTTAATTCATATGGTTGAGCGCAAATAAATAGGGAAATAAACTTTGAAGGGTGTAGGCTTAGAGGAATTTAGACTGACAAACTAAATCCCCCAATTTGGTCTATTGTTTTAGGTCTTGATACAAGAAGTTAGCCCCCAGGTGGAGGGAGATGGGGGGAATTCTAGAGTGAGAGCTAGTATCTTCCCTACCTAGCATGTCTTTAGGACTATTCAAACTTTAGATCAACCAATATTCTTTATAGCATCTCTAGTAAGGGTAAAGAATAATATTGCTCCTATATGGCACAAAATAATTTAAATTCTTCCACAGCATAATTCATATACTTGTTATAGATTCATGATAAGGAAAATAATATTTTATTTGTATTGCCTTCATCTCACAAAAAAAAATCTAGTTAAATTTAGTTAGTTGTTTAATTTATTTTCAATCATCAAAATTACTAAAAAGAATTAATTTTTCATTCCAACCATAGTATATATAGTTTGAGTAAGACTATTTTTCAAAGTAGAGTTTGATATCTAATTTCTTCTTAAGAGTTTGCAGTTCTCCATGTGGGTTAGATATTTTTGGGCTTAGTCAAAAATTCATATATTACTTGATAATGATACGTATACTTGCGTAGTATCCCAATATTTAAATATAAAAGTTGTACTCTAACTTGCCTCGGACNTGGTGGAATTGAAGGAAATTTGCTAGATTTCATCTTCTCAAGGTAAGAGCTTCACTTATATGTAGAAATTTTTTATTTTTTCCATATTTTTGGAGCACATTGTTGACTTATACAAAAGTCACTATTCATGGTGAAAAATTATGAAAAATTAAGGAAAACACATAGAAATGATAGTTTAAGCTTTTGGAAGTTAAGTTTAGTGATTTAGACTTTAGTTTATGATTTATTGTAACTTTTATGTGATTTTTTAAAAAATGACACCAAAGATGAAGAGAAGAAAGGGGAAGTCTACTTTCGATTCAAGTAAATTTTTCAGTTCAAAAGCTTAGGATCAATATGCAGAAGTGATGTTGTCAAGAAAGTTGATTTCTGGGTGGTGTTTTAAAAATCCAGGTAGAGCTGTGGAAGATTTGATTATTTGCTGACAGTGGTAGCATTTCTGTTATTTTTCTGCTATAGTGGTACTTTCTATTATTTAGAAGTTTTATGTTAATCTCTCTGATGTAGAGGAAGAACAGGTTATGGTGAGAGGGAAATCAGTAGCTTTTACCCCTAAGGTAATAAATTTGTTTTACCATCTACCACCTAGTCCGTTATGTTTTTATTCAATTTATAATCATTCTAAAGGAGATTTAGATGAGATTAATTCTTCATTGCATGTGGGAAGAGGATTGTGTAAAATAACGAATGATAGGAGAGTGAATTTTCTTGCGTCAAAGCTTGATGCCATGGCAAAAGTGTGGCACTATTTTATTTCAGAGCATCTAGTCCCTACAAATAATCTAAGTGAAGTTACAAGAGAGAGAGAAATTTTGAACTGCCATATTCAGTAGTTAAAGCTGATTGATATTGGATTCTTAATCTATCAGGCTATCACTAGTTCTGTCAGAGTTACCACTACTGCTGGATTGGGATTCGCTTCCTTTTTTTTATTTATGTGAGCAGACCGGTGTGAGATTTGATAGTTGGGAGGAGATTCTGCAACAACTAAAGCTTATTAGGAGTGTCAATGTGAAATATTATTCAAAGCATTCTATATTTAGTTGGAAAGGATGATTTTCAAGAAGTTCTGGTGCATCTACATGTCGTGCTTCTACTTCGCGAGCATCTACATCACAAAGCGAATCGACTAGTGCTAATGCGCAGTCACAAATAATGCATAGGATATTAGATAACATCAATTACACTGCAGATAAGGTACTGAATTTAGAAATTATGTAGAACATATTGATACCTATTTTAAGAGACATAGTGGTTATGAAGAAAAATACCACACATATCTTTGGAACGCCTTATCAAAGGTGACCAAAGTGTGGTATTTCCTTCATATCCACATTACCCTCATTATGAGCCTATGAATTTTTGGGATTATGATGAGGAGGAGGAAGAGGATTGATTTGAATATTTTATTTCTAAATTGTATGAACTTTTATGTGTTGTATTTGTTTGGACTGCTACTCTTTGATATGTTGTTGTTTGTTGTAGTTGTTTGGACTACTTCTGTTATATGTGTTTTGTTGTGTTGGATACGTTTTTGATGTTTAGAAATGTTTCTTGCGTTGTTGTGAGTGGTTATGTTTTATTTTTGTGGTAGT
>JXCR01137635.1:44528-55913 GCA_002079205.1 Phalaenopsis hybrid cultivar | reverse complement strand
TTGTTATTTTTTTCTCATGAAGTCTGAGTAGTTCCCTCTATCTTTCTCCATACTCTGAGATATGGTGAAATGAAGAGATAATATGAATGTTCCAATATTAAAATGTAAAATAAATTGTGATGGTTTTTAACTCCAAACTTAATTTACTTTTTGATCTAGCCAATTGAATTGTTAAAATGTGTTGTGAAACATATGATCCGGGAAATAGAATATGAGTTCTACAACAGAGTAAAGATCACATTTGATTCTATAAAGGATAACATCATTTATGAAATTAAGTGCAAATAAATAAGAAAATATTCTTTGTTGCGTGTAGAATTGGAAAACCTTTAGGGTGACAGACTAAAATCTTCAATTCAGTCTTAGTATTTAAAAACTGAAGCGAGAGCTAGCCTTTAGGTGAAGGGAAGTGGGAGCCGATATTTTCCTATCCTAGCCACAGATTTAGGGACTAAACACTGAGATTAGCCAATGATTTTCTATACATNTGTAATCCTATGAACCTATGTAGGTAGGAAGAGCATAGGTGGGACTTGTACCAAACTAAATGGTGAGGATGTTGCTAGATTGGAAAACACAGGAGAGGTCTAGCTACAAAACAANTGTAATCCTATGAACCTATGTAGGTAGGAAGAGCATAGGTGGGACTTGTACCAAACTAAATGGTGAGGATGTCGCTAGATTGGAAAACACAGGAGAGGTCTAGCTACAAAACAAAAAAAATAGTCTCAACAAAGGACTTACTCCTCTTCTGAGTCGGGGAAGCCTCTAGCACCTTAAACGCATTAGAAAACCACCCATGTGGAAATCTATACTGGCTCGGTCGGGTTAGAGAAGCATGGTGACTTCTCTTTAAGACATGCAATATGATACAATTTTCTAATAATTCTTAAACCTGGAGGGCGTCTGTAAGTCCAACGTGGGAGGCTAAGCGGCAGAGAATAGACATTTTGATGTGATTAAGTCGGTGTCATTCAATTGATCGAATTNGCTCGGTCGGGTTAGAGAAGCATGGTGACTTCTCTTTAAGACATGCAATATGATACAATTTTCTAATAATTCCTAAACCTAGAGGGTGTCTGTCAGTCCAACGTGGGAGGCTAAGTGGCAGAGAATAGACATTTTGATGTGATTAAGTCGGTGTCATTCAATTGATCGAATCGATGAAAATATGTGTTGATCATGTTGATTAAGTGGGTGACCAATCAACAACACATGCAAAATAGGATATTTTGGATGCAATTTAAAATTCTTGCCAAACATACAAAAGTGAATGCAAATACATACATGAAGTAGAACTCTTTTCATGCTTGATGACAAATTAGGGATCATCCTAAAGATCCCACAAGAAGCCCGGGTAAGCGAGTAATGAAGAAGTGTGCCAACGCCTTATTTTGCAAGCCAACTAGACACCCGCCTCCTTTTGAATGACATGAGTGGGAGAATCTCTCGTGAAGAGGATTCTCAATAGTTTGAGGAGGAAAATACTAGAGGAACCTTGTCATCTTCTCACTCAATAGGTCTCAAGCATTTATCCAAATTGAACCACCTGTACAAATAATGGGATTAGGACAACCATGTCTTTCAGATTTTTTTTCTAGAAAAGGAAAAGTGGTAGGTTTTGCTCTTTGGATTCGTAGGCGAAGCACAAAGCTCCAAATCCTATGGGGCTTCCCCTAAGCACAATAAAGCCCAAACTTAATGACCTGACCCATAATTACGCAATTATTTAAGTTCAGAAATATGGCCAAAAGCTCGACCTAATTTATATTCAACGGCTAGTGTGCAAAATTAAAAAGTATACGAAGATAATAAAAAAATGTTTTACACACTAGGGGTACTACACAAGTATAAGTAATGTTTCAAGTGATATATGATTTTATGTTAAAAACCCTAGTATCAATCCCACAGAGATAGCCAAAATTCTTGTAAAATTGACTTTATTAAAACCTAATTTTAAATTGTAGAAAATTTAATAGTAAATGATCGCAAGTTCTTGTGTAATATCTAATCCTATGGAATTAAAGGAATGATAAGTATGTTAAGCAAACGCAAAATGTAAATGCAGCATAATCAACAAAGGTTTTAAAATGTAAAGTTCCCACTACTATAAATTAACAATGTATGAAGAGTTCAAATTTTTATAAAACATCCTTCCCCTTGCAATAAGTTTATAATTATTGTAGAAAAATAATTTTACTCATAACTAAGGTATTGTGCCAATTTGGAGTAATTATATTCCTTACTCTCTATAAAGTGCATAAAGAACAATGGTTAATCTAGTGTTTGGTCTATAAACCCGTGGTTAGGCTGGGAATATACTAGCCCTCACTCTAGAGTTCCCACTCCCCCCACCTGAGGGCTAAACTCACGCTTTAGTTTCCAAACATCTGAAGCAAATTAGATTTTAGTTTGTCAGCCTAAAATCTTCAGTTCTATACTAATTAAAACTTATTTTCATATTTATTTTCACTTAACCTCATGGACTACATTCTTATCCATGAGACTAGATGTGATTCTTACTATGTTGGAACATGGTCCATTTCATGTCACTACATTTTACAACATATTTTAACAAATTAATTAGCCAAATTGATAAGNGAATGACATGAGTGGGAGAATCTCTCGTGAAGAGGATTCTCAATAGTTTGAGGAGGAAAATACTAGAGGAACTTTGTCATCTTCTCACTCAATAGGTCTCAAGCATTTATCTAAATTAAACCACCTGTACAAATAATGGGATTAGGACAACCATGTCTTTCAGATTTTTTTTTTCTAGAAAAGGAAAAGTGGTAGGTTTTGCTCTTTGGATTCGTAGGCGAAGCACAAAGCTCCAAATCCTATGGGGCTTCCCCTAAGCACAATAAAGCCCAAACTTAATGACCTGACCCATAATTACGCAATTATTTAAGTTCAGAAATATGGCCAAAAGCTCGACCTAATTTATATTCAACGACTAGCGTGAAAAATTAAAAAGTATATGAAGATAATAAAAAAATGTTTTACACACTAGGGGTACTACACAAGTATAAGTAATGTTTCAAGTGATATATGATTTTATGTTAAAAACCCTAGTATCAATCCCACAGAGATAGCCAAAATTCTTGTAAAATTGACTTTATTAAAACCTAATTTTAAATTGTAGAAAATTTAATAGTAAATGATCGCAAGTTCTTGTGTAATATCTAATCCTATAGAATTAAAGGAATGATAAGTATGTTAAGCAAACGCAAAATGTGAATGCAGCATAATCTAAAAAGGTTTTAAAATGTAAAGTTCCCACTACTATAAATTAACAATGGATGAAGAGCTCAAATTTTTATAAAACATCCTTCCCCTTGCAATAAGTTTATAATTATTGTAGAAAAATAATTTTACTCATAACTAAGGTATTGTGCCAATTTGGAGTAATTATATTCCTTACTCTCTATAAAGTGCATAAAGAACAATGGTTAATCCCGTGTTTGGTCTATAAACTCGTGGTTAGGTTGGGAATATACTAGCCCTCACTCTAGAGTTCCCACTTTCGCTTTAGTTTCCAAACATCTAGAGCAAATTAGATTTTAGTTTGTCAGCCTAAAATCTTCATTTCTATGCCCATTAAAACTTATTTTCATATTTATTTTCACTTAACCCCATGGACTACATTCTTATCCATGAGACTAGATGTGATTCTTACTATGTCGAAACATAGTCCATTTCATGTCACTACATTTTACAACAGATTTTAACAAATTAATTAGCCAAATTGATAAATAAATTAAGCATAGAGTTTGAATCATCACAACTTATGGAATTTTAAAAGCACTTCTACTAAACTACATTCCTATACATAATTATTCCTCAATGCAGGGAGAAAGACAAAGGAAACTACTCAGATCTCAAGAGGAAGAAATAACAACACATGGATTTATTGATAAATAAAAGTTTATAAGACAAAACAAAGTAAGTTAAACAATGTACACAGCTTATCTTAAATTCCTTCCCAAGAAATCCTTCTAGTTCCAATTAGTCACTCACTCTNAAATAAAAGTTTATAAGACAAAACAAAGTAAGTTAAACAATGTACACAGCTTATCTTAAATTCCTTCCCAAGCAATCCTTCTTGTTCCAATTAGTCTCTCACTCCCCTTACAACTCCTCTCCAAACTTGCTTAGAATAGTAGTGAAGAATATATCTCTCACTTATTCTCCTCTCCTCCAAGTTTAAGCAAGCCTCCAAGACTTTCTCCTCTTAAGGAAGAATCCACTTCTCTATAAAAGACTCCATTTTCTTCCTCCAAAAGTCTCTCTTTTGAATCTCTAGAAGTCTTTTTAACTAGAGCTCTCAAAATCCACATAAGTTTCTTCAAGCACCTTTTCAAAATTCGCCCAAATTCAATAGATCTTCTAGATAACCGCCTCTGGCGCCTAGGCGTCAGGTTCTTTGTTGTCTGGCGCCTAGGCACCAGATNAGAATCCACTTCTCTATAAAAGACTCCATTTTCTTCCTCCAAAAGTCTCTCTTTTGAATCTCTAGAAGTCTTATTAACTAGAGCTCTCAAAATCCACATAAGTTTCTTCAAGCACCTTTTCAAAATTCATCCAAATTCAATAGATCTTCTAGATAACCGCCTCTGGCGCCTAGGCGTCAGGTTCTCTGTTGTCTGGCGCCTAGGCACCAGATCAATGATACACCAAAAATATATGCATTTTTAGACCCATATTTTATACCTATTTTTGATGATATTGCACTTTAATGGATGGTATTTTGATGTTTTCTTGCAGGTTGTTGATTTTTAGGGATTAAAGCAAAAAGAAAGCAAAAAAGAATGAAATTTGGAGTCAAAATGATATTTTTAAATAAATGCTAAGCTCTGGTAGCGCCGAGGCAGCGCCGACGGCGCAGAACAAATTAACACGGAGATTTTTTACTCAGCGCCGACGACGTAGAACAAATTAACACTGAGATTTTTTACTCAGCGCCGATGGCGGCAAAGGCAATGTAGACCCCGTTTCTAGAATGTTCAATGTATTTGGATGACTTTTTGAAGAGTTTTTTGAGGCACCTCTTGGAGAACCGACCTTGGGCTCTATTTGTGGCCAAATTTCCTCAGAAAATGGGCCCCTCTACATTTTTCACTCCTCTACTTCCATTTTTCGCACCACAACATTCTATTCCACTTCCATATTGGAGTTGATTAGGGATTTTTTTTTCATAGTTTATGGTTTTTGTGGTGATATTTAGTGTGAAACTTTATGTAAGAGTGTTGGAAAAGGAGAAAATTGAGAGATATCTTCTTCCTGCATTTTNAAAAACAATAAAGAGAAATTAAAAATTTAAAAGAAATGGCGAATAACTTAGATAATCCAATAAATGAAAATTGACAAAGACCTCTAAAAGATTATGCAAATCCGACAACAGATGAACTTCAGTTGACTATTTAAAATCCTGATGTTGATGTTAATTCATTTGAGCTTAAACCCACTATTATCTAAATGGTGCAAAATAATCAGTTTGGAGGATCACCTACTGAAGATCCTAACTTACATCTTGCTAGTTTTCTTGAAATTTGTGCTACATTTTATGACGGAGTGTCTAATGATGCGTTAGGCTTAGACTTTTTCCTTTTTCATTAAGGGATAAAGCCAAGGCTTGGTTAAATTTGTTAGCACATGGATCTATTAGAACTTGGGGAGAACTATCAAAAAAATTATTGGCTAAATATTTTCAACCCTTGAAAACCGCTAAGCTTAGAAATGATATTACATCTTTTTATCAGTTTGAAGGGGAATCAATATATGAAGCCTGGGAAAGATTTAAAGATCTTCTTAGGAAATTTACACCATGCTTTACCTATATTGGTTAATAATTCAAACTTTTTATAATGGATTAGTAAGATCACTGAGATCTATTATAGATGTTGTTGCGGGTGGTTCATTAATGTCAAAACCTTTTGATGAAACATATTCTTTAATTAAAGAAATGACTACTAATAATTTCAATGGCCCTCTGAAAGGGTAAATCCTAAGAGAGTAGCTAGTATTCATGATTCTGATGCAATGCCTATTTTGGCATCTCAAATTGCTGCTATTTCTAAAAAGTTGATCAAATGGGAATGAATTATTCTCAAGTTCGCCCAGTATTAGAGGAGAATTCACTAGGATAGATTATTGATACTCAATCATCTTATGAAACTTTAAACACTATAAATACAATAATGTTGAATATAGGAAATCAAATACAGAATCAAGGGGCTGCTATTAGAAATAATGAAAATCAATTAGGACATATTGCTACTGCACTTAGTAATAGATCTTCTAGAATTCTTCCAAGTACTGTGGAAGTTAATCCAAAAGATCAAAATAAAGAATAAATTAAAGCTATTCAATTACAAAGTGGAAAAGAAGTTGAAATAAGGATCCAAAGAGAAATTGAAGTTGATGAAGAAAAGGAAGAAATGGAAAATGATCAACAGGAAAATGAACAAACACAGAGCCCTGTAGAAAAACCATTACCTATGTTTTCTCAAAGACTGAAATAGAAGAATAAAGATAAACAATTTACAATTTTTTTGGAAATCCTTAAGAAGTTAATGATAAATATTCCTTTTGTTGAAACTTTGGAACAAATGTCATGTTATGTTAAATTTATGAAGGATGTATTAAACAAGAAAAGAAAGTTTACAGTTCATGAGACCGTTGGACTTAGTGAAGAGTGTAGTGTTATTACTCAAAAAAAGCTTCTTGAAAAACTAAAAGATCCTGGTAGTTTTATTATACCTTGTGCAATTGAAGAAAAGTTTTACGGAAAAGCTTTGTGTGATTTAGGAGCGAGTATCAATCTTATGCATTTATCAATTTTTAAACATTTAGATTTTTGAAATTTCTCCTACTACTGTAACTCTTCAGTTAGTTGATCGATCAATAACTTATCCAAAAGGAGTTATAGAAGATGTACTAGTAAAAGTGGATAATTTTATTTTCCCTGTAGACTCTATAGTTTTGGATATGGAGGAAGATAAAGAGATTCCCCTTATTTTAGGGAGACAATTTCTCGTAACAGGGAGAGTTGTAATAGATGTGCAAAAAGGAGAATTAATTATGGGAGTTAATGATCAATAAGTGAAATTTAATATAGAAAAAGCTATGAAATATCCCATAATAGAAAAAGATAATGAATGTTTCAGGATGGAAATAGTTGATTATCTAAGTAATGAGCAGTTTAAGAATGAATTTGAAGATAAATTAAAGCAAGGAGACNGAAACTGAAGTTGATGAAGAAAAGGAAGAAATGGAAAATGATCAACAGGAAAATGAACGAACACAGAGCCCTGTAGAAAAACCATTACCTCTGTTTTCTCAAAGACTGAAATAAAGGAATAAAGATAAAAAATTTATAATTTTTTTGGAAATCCTTAAGAAGTTAATGATAAATATTCCTTTTGTTGAAACTTTGGAACAAATGTCATGTTATGTTAAATTTATGAAGGATGTATTAAACAAGAAAAGAAAGTTTACAGATCATGAGACCGTTCGACTTAGTGAAGAGTGTAGTGTTATTACTCAGAAAAAGCTTCTTGAAAAACTAAAAGATCCTGGTAGTTTTATTATACCTTGTGCAATTGAAGAAAAGTTTTACGGAAAAACATTGTGTGATTTAGGAGCGAGTATCAATCTTATGCCTTTATCAATTTTTAAACATTTAGATTTTGGAGAAATTTCTCCTACTACTGTAACTCTTCAATTAGTTGATCGATCAATAACTTATCCAAAAGGAGTTATAGAAGATGTACTAGAAAAAGTGGATAATTTTATTTTCCCTGTAGACTCTATAGTTTTGGATATGGAGGAAGATAAAGAGATTCCCATTATTTTAGGGAGACAATTTCTCGTAACAAGGAGAGTTGTAATAGATGTGCAAAAAGGAGAATTAATTATGAGAGTTAATGATCAATAAGTGAAATTTAATATAGCAAAAGCTATGAAATATCTCACAATAGAAAAAGATAATGAATATTTCAGGATGGAAGTAGTTGATTACCTAAGTAATGAGCAGTTTAAGAATGAATTTGAAGATAAATTAAAGCAAGGAGACATTTTTTATACTGAAGATTAAGTAAAAGAAGAAGATTTAGATTATATTCAGGGCAAATTTGAAGCATTAGACTTGCTGGAAAATGATAGTAAAAATCTTATTCCTTCAATTATTAAACCATCTGAACTTGAATTGAAGATATTACCTGCCTATTTAAAATATGTATTTTTAGGAGAGTCATCTACATTGTCTGTTATTATATCTTCTGGGTTAACTGAAATTCAGGAATAAAAGTTGATAGAGATGTTGAAAAAGTATAAAAAGGCTTTTGGATGAACTTTAGCAGATATTAAAAGAATTAGTCCTTCAATTTGCATAGAATTTTATTAGATGAACAATATGAATTTAAAGTGGATCCTCATAAAATATTAAACCCAATAATGAAAGAAGTTGTTAAAAAAGAGATTTTAAAGTGGTTAGATGTTGGAATTATATATTCTATTTTAGATAGTGCTTGGGTAAGCCCAATTCAATGTGTTCCAAAGAAAGGTGGAATGACTGTTGAAGAAAATGAAAAAAATAAATTAATATCAATAAGACAAGTAACTGTTTGGCGNCTTTTTGATCTAGCCAATTGAATTGTTAAAATGTGTTGTGAAACATATGATCCGGGAAATAGAATATGAGTTATACAACTGAGTAAAGATCACATTTGATTATATAAAGGTTAACATCATTTATGGAATTAAGTGCAAATAAATAAGAAAATATTCTTTGTTGCGTGTAGAATTGGAAAACCTTTAGGGTGACAGACTAAAATCTTCAATTCAGTCTTAGTATTTAAAAACTGAAGTGAGAGCTAGCCTTCAGGTGAAGGGAAGTGGGAGCCAATATCCTCTTATCCTAGCCATGGATTTAGGGACTAAACACTGAGATTAGCCAATGATTTTCTATGCATTGTATCAAGGTAGAGAACNTTCTGTATTTGGGACTTCATTTGAGTTGTGCCTTAATAATTTAGAAAAAGTTTTGGAGATATGTGAAAAAATCAACCTAGTCTTAAATTGGGAAAAATGTCAATTTATGGTTGTAGAAATTATTGTTTTTGGGCATAAAAATTTTGAAAAAGGTATGGAAGTAGATCCTGCAAAATTTTAGGTTATAGAAAAATGTAAAAGGGGTGAGAAGTTTTCTAGGACATGCTGGTTTTTATAGGCCCTACATAAAAAAATTTTCAAAAATAACTAAACCCCTATGCCAGGTTTTAGAAAAAGATACAAAATTTAATTTTAATGAGGAATGCATAACAACATCTGAATTATTAAAGAAAAAATTAATCAATGCACCTATAATAGTATCACCTGACAGGGAAAAACCATTTGAAATAATGTGTAATGCTAGTGATTATGATATTGAGGATGTATTAGGACAAAGGCACGATAACGGTTTTAAAGTTATATATTATGTTAGTAAAACTCTAAATAATGCTCAAATTAATTATACTACTACTGAAAGAGAGTTATTACCTATTATTTATGCCTTTGATAAATTTAGATCTTATTTAATTGGAACTAAATGANTAAAATATGTATTTTTAGGAGAGTCATCTACATTGTCTGTTATTATATCTTCTGAGTTAACTGAAATTCAGGTTAGATGCTGAACTTTAGCAGATATTAAAAGAATTAGTCATTCAATTTGCATAGAATTTTATTAGATGAACAATATGAATTTAAAGCGGATCCTCAGAAAAGATTAAACCCAATAATGAAAGAAGTTGTTAAAAAAGATATTTTAAAGTGGTTAGATGCTGGAATTATATATTCTATTTTAGATAATGCTTGGGTAAGCCCAATTCAATGTGTTCCAAAGAAAGGTGGAATGACTGTTGAAGAAAATGAGAAAAATAAATTAATACCGATAAGACAAGTAACTGTTTGGCGAATTTGTACTGACTATAGAAAACTAAATATGGCCACCTGAGAAGATCACTTTCCTTTGCCCTTTCTAGATCAAATGTTGGATATATTGGCTGGGAACAAATACTATTACTTTCTAGATGGATATACCGGATATCACCAAATTCCAATTGCTCTAGAGGATCAAGAGAAAACAACGTTTATAAGCCAATATAGAACATTTGCTTTTCGTAGAATGTCTTTTGGACTATGCAATGCACCTGCAATATTTTAAAGATGCATGATGTCAATTTTTAGCAATCTTATAGAGCATGGAATGGAAGTATATATGGATTATTTTTCTGTATTTGGGACTTCATTTGAGTTGTGCCTTAATAATTTAGAAAAAGTTCTGGGAGATATGTGAAAAAATCAACCTAGTCTTAAATTGGGAAAAATGTCAATTTATGGTTGCAGAAGTTATTGTTTTTGGGCATAAAAATTTTGAAAAAAGGTATGGAAGTAGATCCTGCAAAATTTTAGGTTATAGAAAAATGTTAAAGGGGTGAGAAGTTTTCTAGGACATGTTGGTTTTTATAGGCCCTACATAAAAAAATTTTCAAAAAAAATTAAACCCCTATGTCAGCTTTTAAAAAGAGATACAAAATTTAATTTTAATGAGGAATGCATAACAACATCTGAATTATTAAATAAAAAATTAATCATTGCACCTATAATAGTATCACCTGACTGGGTAAAACCATTTGAAATAATGTGTAATACTAGTGATTATGATATTGAGGATGTATTAGGACAAAGGCACGATAACGGTTTTAAAGTTATATATTATGTTAGTAAAACTCTAAATAATGCTCAAATTAATTATACTACTACTGAAAGAGAGTATTTAGCTATTATTTATGCCTTTGATAAATTTAGATCTTATTTAATTGGAACTAAATGAATAGGGCATACAAATCATTCTGCTATTAAATACTTGATGCGAAAGAAGGATGCTAAACCAAGATTAATTAGATGGATACTTCTATTGCAAGAGTTTGATTTTACCTTTTAGATAGAAAGGGAAATGATAATCAAATAGCTGATCATTTGTCTAGAATAGAAATAGAAATATTAACTAATTTTACAAATGAAATTTTAGAAAATTTCCCTGATGAACATTTATATAGTATTGATGAAATGGATGTACCGTGGTATGCTGATATAGTAAATTATATTGTAAGTGACATTCTACCACCTGATATCAAGAATCCATAATTAAAGAAATTTATCTATGATTCGAAAGACTAATTTGGGATGACCCATATTTATATAAACAATGTAAAGATTAAATTATTAGAAGATGTGTGTCTTATGAAGAAACTCAACAGATAATTGAAAAATGTCATGATTCTAAATTTGGAGGACATTTTGGAATAAATAGAACTGCATATAAAATTTTGCAAGCTG
>JXCR01137635.1:17014-41907 GCA_002079205.1 Phalaenopsis hybrid cultivar | reverse complement strand
GAGAATGAAAGAAAATTTTGATCACACTGGAACTTTTGAAGAAGGATTAGTTTGAATGTATAAAGAAAAAGGGTGGACCGAAGAAAATTCAAAAGATCGATTCCCGTTTTGATAATTCTACAACTTAATCTATGGGAGATATCAGAGGAGGAGAAAGCACTAAAAAAGAGGCGTAATAATTGAAGACTTTAAATTCTCTATCTATTTTAGAACATTATATATTTTTAGTATAATTGTGTGGATTTAATTTGGTTTGTTTTATTTGTTGTTTTTTGCTTAGGAATTCTGAACTTTGATTGTGTGTATAGTTTTGTGATAGAATTTAGTGTTGTGGCTTGATTTCAACTCTGATTTATAATTAGTATGTTTAATATGTGTGATTGTGCAATTAAAAATTGTGTTTGTAAAAAGTGTACTTTCATATATATAAGTTAGTTTGTTGTTGTTTGTGAAAATTGGTGTTTGTGAGATATTTTGTTTGTAAATAATTATTAGATAAAAAATTGTGTCTAAAATACTAAAAATTTTTGGAGTAAGTCGATAAGAAATTGAAAATTAAAAAAAATCAAAATATAGAATTTTTCGGGCCTTCAGCGCTGACGGCACCCTCGACCCAACAACTGATTTTAACCCCTAAAAATTCATAATTTTTACTGTATCCACAATTTTTACGCTTAAGTCATCTTCAACTTTTGGTTTGGGCAGCCATGGCTTGATTTGGGTAGATTTGAGGCGATTTAGAGGTAAAAGACTTTGGATTTCATCTTCTCTAAGTAAGAGCTACACTTTAAACAAAATTTTTTTTATTTTCACTAAGGATTAATCTCACATTACATGGATCCGAAAATATGGAAATTTTTTGAGAAATTTTTGAGAAAATTCTTTGTTGATGAACTCTTATTTAGCTATTTGAAGTTTAAAATGTTTTAAATTTTGACTTTTGGAATTTTAGAATTTATTCGGATTTTTCAAATTTTCTAGATTTCCTATGGCACCTAGATCGAGCAAAAGGAAAGTAGAATATGAACAGCAGAGATTTGTTAGCTTTAGAGCCAGTGCTTGATTTTATAGCATTTGTGAAAATAAGAAAGTAATTCAGGACCGAGGTTTTAAAAATTCAGGAGGAGAGGTTGAACGTTTGATTATTGCTCGATAGTGGGAAATTTTTTGCTATTTTACTGCTGATGCGATAGCTGGGATTATAATGAATTTTTATTCCAACCTCGTTGAAGCTTCTGATGATTATATATTTGTTCGTGGAAAAAGGATAGAATTTACTCCAAAGAAAATAAATGAGTTTTTTTTTTCTGTAGAAGATGTGTATAAATGCCAGTATCATTCTTTTTCTATTACAGATCAGACTTTAGATGAAGTAATTTCTTTTCTAACTAGTGAGAAAGGGGCATGGAAAATAAAAAAAAAGGAGTTAAATTTAAATTTCCCCTTTANGAAGGGGACATACCTCAATTTAAAGAAGTTTTAATGTTAAGTCAACCTAACTAAACAAATGGTATGTCGGGCAGACAACGTTAAACCAAGTGCTTTGTGGGAGGCAACTCATACTTATATTGTTATGTATTAATATTTAGTTTATTAAGTGTCTTATATATTAGTAGATAATAATACTACATAATTGGATTTATTATAAATTAAGTCAAATATTAGTATTTGAGGAAAATTTGGAATCGAATTGAATAAAAAAAATGAAAATTGCAATTTTGGCCACTGGTGCCGACGGCGCCCTAATAACGGACATCAACGCCGGTAGTGCCAATCGGGAGCACCGACTGCACCGAGTGCGGTTAGACGGTTTTAGACGACTTTTGTCTGGTTTTGACGNTGAAGGGGACATACCTCAATTTAAAGAAGTTTTAATGTTAAGTCAACCTAACTAAACAAATGGTATGTCGGGTTGACAATGTTAAACCAAGTGCTTTGTGGGAGACAACTCATACTTATATTGCTATGTATTACTATTTAGTTTGTTAAGTGTCTTATATATTAGTAGATAATAATCCTACATAATTGGATTTATTATAAATTAATTCAAATATTGGTATTTGAGGAAAATTTGGAATCAAATTGAATAAAAAAAATGAAAATTGCAATTTTGGCCACTGGCGCCGACGGCGCCCTAATAACGGACTTCAACGCCGGTAGTGCCAATCGGGAGCACCGACTGCACCGAGTGCGGTTAGACGGTTTTGGACGACTTTTGGTTGGTTTTGACATGATTTCACTTCATAATAACCGCCGGGAAAAGTTTGGAAAGGCCTAGAAACATCCTTGGACACCTAGTAACTTACTATTTTCAGATTCCATGGCTTCTAATTCCAGAAATACTTTGAGGTATGGAGTTTTCAACAAAAGAAAGTTTATTAGTTTCGACGTGCAGCAATTATACAATAAAGTTATTATGAAGAGAAGATTGATCAAGGAAAGAGGATTGGTTAATCATGGAGTGATCAATCCTACTGGTTCGCTTGATAAAATCATTCTATAAAGGCGTTGGGAAGTTATGTGTTACACTACGTCTGCGGTTGCCGTACCTTTGGTGAAATATTTTTATGCAAACTTATATGGAATTACTCAAGGTGTTGTCTTCGTATGAGGTAAGGCTGTGTNTTGATCAAGGAAAGAGGATTGGTTAATCATGGAGTGATCAATCCTACTGGTTCGCTTGATAAAATCATTCTACAAAGGCGTTGGGAAGTTATGTGTTACACTACGTCTGCGGTTGCCGTACCTTTGGTGAAAGATTTTTATGCAAACTTATATGGAATTACTCAAGGTGTTGTCTTCGTATGAGGTAAGGCTGTGCCATTTACTCCTGCAAGGATTAATGAATTGTATATGATGGACAACATTCCAATCTGTCATTATACAAATTTCATTCCTACACGAGATTTGATGTAAGACGTGTATAATCTTCTGACGGATGAAAGTGATATATGGGAGATACGAGATGAAGGATATGTTAGTTTCTTCACTTCATTACTTAATCTAATTTCGAAGCAATGGAATTTCTTTATTGCTGCAAAATTACTCCCTACTATGAAAATTAGTAGAGTTACCAAAGAATGTGCTATTTTAAATTACTGCATTCAAATGGAAAAACCCATTGATATAGGATCTATTCTATTTAAATCTATTATGGGTATCATTACTAATGGACCAATTTATGGACTTAGGCATCCATCTACCATCTTTTGAATTTGCAGTCAAGCCCAAGTTCCATATGAAAGTTCAGAAAAGACTTTATTACCTTGGGAGCCCATGAATCCTATAGATGAGAATTATTATGGAAATGAAAATGAAGTATTAGAAGCCATCATAGATCAATCTTCACATGCTTCAACTCCATTAATACCATCAACAATTGGAAGTTCACTTGCTTTGAAAAAGAAACTGAAGAAAATTGAAAGGGAACTTCAGAGTATTATAAATGCAGTAGGAGATCTTAAATACCTTTTTGATCACCTAGATTGGAGAATGAAAGAAAATTTTGATCACACTGGAACTTTTGAAGAAGGATTAGTTTGAATGTATAAAGAAAAAGGGTGGACCGAAGAAAATTCAAAAGATCGATTCCCGTTTTGATAATTCTACAACTTAATCTATGGGAGATATCAGAGGAGGAGAAAGCACTAAAAAAGAGGCGTAATAATTGAAGACTTTAAATTCTCTATCTATTTTAGAACATTATATATTTTTAGTATAATTGTGTGGATTTAATTTGGTTTGTTTTATTTGTTGTTTTTTGCTTAGGAATTCTGAACTTTGATTGTGTGTATAGTTTTGTGATAGAATTTAGTGTTGTGGCTTGATTTCAACTCTGATTTATAATTAGTATGTTTAATATGTGTGATTGTGCNGACTTTAAATTCTCTATCTATTTTAGAACATTATATATATTTAGTATAATTGTGTGGATTTAATTTGGTTTGTTTTATTTGTTGTTTTTTGCTTAAGAATTTTGAACTTTGATTGTGTGTATAGTTTTGTGACAGAATTTAGTGTTGTGGCTTGATTTCGACTCTGATTTATAATTAGTATGTTTAATATGTGTGATTGTGTAATTAAAAATTGTGTTTGTAAAAAGTGTACTTTCATATATATAAGTTAGTTTGTTGTTGTTTGTGAAAATTGGTGTTTGTGAGATATTTTGTTTGTAAATTATTATTAGATAAAAAATTGTGTCTAAAATACTAAAAATTTTTAGAGTAAGTCGATAAGAAATTGAAAATTAAGAAAATCAAAATATAGAATTTTTCGGGCCTTCAGCACTGACGGCGCCCTCGACCCAACAACAAATTTTAACCCCTAAAAATTCACAATTTTTACTGTATCCACAATTTTTACGCTTAAGTCATCTTCAACCTTTGGTTGGGCAGCCATGGCTTGATTTGGGTAGATTTGAGGCAATTTAGAGGTAAAAGACTTCGGATTTCATCTTCTCTAAGTAAGAGCTACACTTTAAACAAAATTTTTTTTATTTTCACTAAGGATTAATCTCACATTGCATGGATCCGAAAATATGGAAATTTTTTGAGAAATTTTTGAGAAAATTCTTTGTTGATGAACTCTTATTTAGCTATTTGAAGTTTAAAATGTTTTAAATTTTGATTTTTGGAATTTTAGAATTTATTCGGATTTTTCAAATTTTCTAAATTTCCTATGGCACCTAGATCGAGCAAAAGGAAAGTAGAATATGAAGAGCAAAGATTTGTTAGCTTTAGAGCCAGTGCTCGATTTTATAGCATTTGTGAAAATAAGAAAGTAATTCAGGACCAAGGTTTTAAAAATTCAGGAGGAGAGGTTGAACGTTTGATTATTGCTCGATAGTGGGAAAATTTTTGCTATTTTACTGCCGATGTGATAGCTGGGATTATAATGAAATTTTATTCCAACCTCCCTGAAGCTTCTGATGATTATGTATTTGTTCGTGGAAAAAGGATAGAATTTACTCCAAAGAAAATAAATGAGTTTTTTTTTTCTGTAGAAGATGTGTATAAATGCCAGTATCATTCTTTTTTTATTACAGATCAGACTTTAGATGAAGTAATTTCTTTTCTAACTAGTGAGAAAGGGGCTTGGAAAATAAAAAAAGGAGTTAAATTTAACTTTCCCCTTTCNTAGTAATAGAGTTACTTGAGGACAAGTAACATGTAAGTTTGGGGGATTTTGATACACCAAAAATATATGTATATTTAGACCCATATTTTATACCTATTTTTTATGATATTGCACTTTAATGGAAGGTATTATGATGTTTTCTTACAGGTTGTTTATTTTTAGGGCTTAAAGCAAAAAGAAAGCAAAAAAGGATGAAATTTGGAGTCAAAATGACATTTTTAAGGAAATGCTCAGCGTTGGTAGCGTCGAAGGCAGCTCCGTTGGCTTAGAACAAACTAACATGAAGATTTTTTACTCAGCGCCGACGGCGCCAAACAAGCGCCGACGCGGCAAAGGCGGAGCAGACCCCCTTTCTAGAATGTTCAATGTATTTTAACAACTTTTTGAAGAGTTTTTGGAGGCACCTCTTGGAGAACCGATCTTGGGCTCTATTTGGGGCCTAATTTCATCAGAAAATGGGCTCATCTACATTTTTCACTCCTCTACTTCCATTTTTTGCACCACATCATTCTATTCCACTTCCATATTAGAGTCAATTAGGGACTTTGTTTTCATAGTTTAGAGTTTTTGTGATGAGATTTAGTGTGAAACTTTCTGTAAGAGTGTTGGAGAAGGAGAAAAGTGGGAGATATCTTCTTTCTGCATTTCTAAGGAAAGGCTACAAAAGAGTTGCTTTGAGTAAGAGTTTTCAGATAAGTATTGTTTGTTTATTAGTGTTGTATGAACTTTCTTTTATATTTGAAATTTGCGTTTTGTTATTTCTTTCTCATGAAGTCTGAGTAGTTTCCTCTATCTTTCTCCCTACTTTGAGATATGGTGAAATGAAGAGATAATATGAATTTATCGATATTAAATTGTAAAATAAATTGTGATAATTTTTTAACTCCAAACTTAATTTACTTTTTGATCTGGCTAATTGAATTGTTAAAATGTGTTGTGAAACATATGATCCGGGAAATGAAATATGAGTTCTACAACAGAGTAAGGATCACATTTGATTCCATAAAGGAGAACATCGTTTATGAAATTAAGTGCAAATAAATAGGGAAATATTCTTTGTTGCGTGTAGAATTGCAGAAACTTTAGTGTGACAGACTAAAATCTTCAATTCAGTCTTAGTATTTAAAAATTGAAGCAAGAGCTAGCCTTCAGGTGAAGGGAAGTAGGAGCTCTGGAGTGGGAGCCGGTATCCTCATAGCCTAGCCACGGATTTAAGGACCAAACATTGAGATTAGCCAATTATTTTATATGCATTGTATTAGGGTAGAGAATTTAAATTGCTCCTATTTGGCACAATACGTATTATGAACATTTATCTCATCTCATTTTACCATAGCCTCATTGTAGTAGGAAGGATGTTTTTTCACATAAGAATTTCCATTACATAAACCTAGTTAATAGATTAGTATTTACTGTTTTAAATTTTGCATATTTGATTTAATAATATTTTAGAAATTTAATTTTGATTATATCTCAACAATTGAAATTAGTGACAGTGATTTCAATTGACTTTCTGTGAATTTCCTAGCAAATTTATCATTTCCAATTTAAACCTTCCCCGTAGGATCGATACTTGGGGCTTAAATAGAAAGTTCATTATTACTTAATAACGATACGTATACTTGCATAGAATCTGAATATTAATTGATTATATTTAACTAAATTTTACACAATCTATCACAACAAAAAAGTTGGATCAATTAACATTGGTCTTTTTGCTTCATTTGACTCCAATTTGCTCCATTTCATTCCATTTTCTCCATTTAGTGTACCTACACCTAAAAGCAACAAAATAACTTCTAATAAAGTGCAATATCATTAAAATAAGCATTAAATGTGCGAATAAAAGTAACATGTTTTAGGCATGTCAAAATCCCCCAAACTTAATTGTTACTTGTCCTCAAGTAACTTATTTCTTTTAAAAAATATTTTAATATTTGGTAGTGGGTTTCATTAAATACCTCTATAGTTTTTGTCATATAAATGTGGTAGTCATGACTTTAGGACAAGCTTAGTNATAACAAATTGCAATTTTTCTTGAAATAAATAGAGGATCAGAAACCTTAGACTTAATTATTGAATATATTTGCACCTTTAGTATTAACTGGAGTTGTTTTGAATTTTTCTTAAGTTATACTATTATATTTGGAAAACTAAAATATGGAAGTCTAAAAGTTAAGATCTTTATCATAAGTCATATTTTTTATGTAGTAATTGAGTTACTTGAGGACAAGTAACATGTAAGTTTGGGGGAGTTTGATACACCAAAAATATATGTATTTTTAGACCCATATTTTATACCTATTTTTTATGGTATTGCACTTTAATGGAAGGTATTTTGATATTTTCTTACAGGTTGTTTATTTTTAGGGCTTAAAGCAAAAAGAAAGCAAAAAAGAATGAAATTTGGAGTCAAAATGACATTTTTAAAGAAATGCTCAGCGCTGACAGCGTCGAAGGCAGCTCCGTTGGCGTAGAACAAACTAACACGGAGATTTTTTACTCAGCGCCGACAGCGCCAAACAAGCGCCGACGCGGCAAAGGCGAAGCTGACCCCATTTCTAGAATGTTCAATGTATTTTAACAACTTTTTGAAGAGTTTTTGGAGGCACCTCTTGGAGAACCGACCTTGGGCTTTATTTGGAGCCGAATTTCATCAGAAAATGGGCTCATCTACATTTTTCTCTCCTCTACTTCCATTTTTTGCACCACATCATTCTATTCCACTTCCATATTGGAGTCAATTAGGGACTTTGTTTTTTATAGTTTAGAGTTTTTGTGATAAGATTTAGTGTGAAACTTTCTGTAAGAGTGTTGGAGAAGGAGAAAAGTGAGAGATATCTTCTTTCTGCATTTCTAAGGAAAGGCTACAAAAGATTTTCTTTGAGTAAGAGTTTTCAGATAAATATTGTTTGTTTATTAGTGTTGTATAAACTTTCTTTTATATTTGAAATTTGCGTTTTGTTATTTCTTTCTCATGAAGTCTGAGTAGTTTCCTCTATCTTTCACCCTACTTTGAGATATGGTGAAATGAAGAGATATTATGAATTTATCAATATTAAATTGTAAAATAAATTGTGATAATTTTTTAACTCCAAACTTAATTTACTTTTCGATCTGGTTAATTGAATTGTTAAAATGTGTTGTGAAATATATGATCCGGGAAATGAAATATGAGTTCTACAACAGAGTAAGGATCACATTTGATTCCATAAAGGAGAACATCGTTTATGAAATTAAGTGCAAATAAATAGGGAAATATTCTTTGTTGTGTGTAGAATTGGAGAAACTTTAGGGTGACAGACTAAAATCTTCAATTCAGTCTTAGTCTTTAAAAATTGAAGCAAGAGCTAGCCTTCAGGTGAAGGGAAGTAGGAGCTCTGGAGTGGTAGCCGGTATCCTCATAGCCTAGCCACGGATTTAAGGACCAAACATTGAGATTAGCCAATTATTTTATATGCATTGTATTAGGGTAGAGAATTTAAATTGCTCCTATTTGGCACAATACGTATTATGAACATTTATCTCACCTCATTTTACCATAGCCTCATTGTAGTAGGAATGATGTTTTTTCACATAAGAATTTCCATTACATAAATATAGTTAATAGATTAGTATTTACTGTTTTAAATTTGCATATTTGATTTAATAATAGTTTAGAAATTTAATTTTGATTATATCTCAACAATTGAAATTAGTGACAGTGATTTCAATTGACTTTCTGTGAATTTCCTAGCAAATTTATCATTTCCAATTTAAGCCTTCCCCGTAGAATCGATACTTGGGGCTTAAATAGAAAGTTCATTATTGCTTAATAACGATACATATACTTGCATAGAATTTGAATATTAATTGATTATATTTAACTAAATTTTACACAATCTATCACAACAAAAAAGTTGGATCAATTAACATTGGTCTNTGATTATATTTAACTAAATTTTACACAATCTATCACAACAAAAAAGTTGGATCAATTAACATTGGTCTTTTTGCTTCATTTGACTCCAATTTGCTCCATTTCATTCCATTTTCTCCATTTAGTGTACCTACACCTAAAAGCAACAAAATAACTTCTAATAAAGTGCAATATCATTAAAATAAGCATTAAATGTGCGAATAAAAGTAACATGTTTTAGGCATGTCAAAATCCCCCAAACTTAATTGTTACTTGTCCTCAAGTAACTTATTTCTTTTAAAAAATATTTTAATATTTGGTAGTGGGTTTCATTAAATACCTCTATAGTTTTTGTCATATAAATGTGGTAGTCATGACTTTAGGACAAGCTTAGTAGATCAGGTTAGAAGTAAGGCATAAGAATAATTTGTAATCAAGTCGAGGAACTCTAATTCTTCTGTTCATTTTAAAAATTAATTGTAGTTTCAAAAACATAGAAGTCTCAAAAAAATAACAGATAAAATTTGAGAGAACTCTACAAGTAAAGGTAAACTAATATTGTAAGAAAATAAAATCTCGGACTGTAATAAAGTCTCTTTCTTTAAAATGATTCAAGTGAATCCAATTTTTAATCAAACATCTCCTCACTATCATATATATATTTTTTTCNAGATAAAATTTGAGAGAACTCTACAAGTAAAGGTAAACTAATATTGTAAGAAAATAAAATCTCGGACTGTAAAAAAGTCTCTTTCTTTAAAATGATTCAAGTGAATCCAATTTTTAATCAAACATCTCACTATCATATATACTTTTTTTTTCTTTTTTTCTTTTCTTTTCTTTTTACTTTTAGGATCATTTTTAATCCTTTCTTTTCCTTATTCTTAGTGAGGATTACTATATTTGGATCAGTCCTTAATGATTTTCAACATTACTATTTTCTTTTTAAAGTTAAAAATTTATCACATTTCTTTACCTTAATCCTTTCTATTAGTTTTCAAAAATAATTTTTCATAGAGTCTCGATTCTTTAAAGTAAAGACCTAAGATCCTCAGTATTTCAAGAGACAATTTCTTTTCTACTTTTTACTTAATATCTTAATTCTTATAACTAATCTTTATCACAAAAAATTTACTTAAGTCTACCACAACATCTATAGAATCAAAAAATACAGTTCTTTAAAAATAACACCTCATACCCCCATATTACTTTAAGAAAATANTTTTTTTCTTTTTTTCTTTTCTTTTCTTTTTACTTTTAGGATCATTTTTAATCCTTTCTTTTCCTTTTTCTTAGTGAGGATTACTATATTTGGATCAGTCATTAATGATTTTCAACATTACTATTTTCCTTTTAAAGTTAAAAATTTATCACATTTCTTTACCTTAATCCTTTCTATTAGTTTTCAAAAATAATTTTTCATAGAGTCTCGATTCTTTAAAGTAAAGACCTAAGATCCTCAGTATTTCAAGAGACAATTTCTTTTCTACTTTTTACTTAATATCTTAATTCTTATAACTAATCTTTATCACCAAAAATTTACTTAAGTCTACCACAACATCTATAGAATAAAAAAATACAGTTCTTTAAAAATAACACCTCATACCCCCATATTACTTTAAAAAAATATTTTTTTGTAATATAATTTCTCAAGGATGGATAAAAATTATGTTTTTCAATTTTTTTTCTCCCTCTCCCAAACTTAATTTTTTTCTTAATAGGTTAAAACATTTATAACATAAAATATTGAAGCATGAAAAAAATTTAAAAATGATTTTTGTAAAAAGGGATTAACATGATAGTATGTAAGTACTGAAAGTAGGTATAAAACAGCAGTAGATTACTTAACATGTATATAACAAAAAGAAATTGCTAGATACAAGAATTTTTAAGCATAACAACATGTATAACAAAAGTGGTAGAGTGAAACAAATAGTAGTGCGGTAACACAGACAACAAGCAGTATAAGCAACAAATAGTAACAAATCCAAATTGCAACAAGTCCACAACAAAAATTTCTACACCACATAGTTCAGAACATTTATCACAACTAAAGAAACAAAACATACAGTAAACAAACAAAGATACTAATCTTCATTGTTATCTCCTTCTATCTCCTCATCAGTCCCCTCCTCCTCTTCCATATAGTCTTGTGGGTGATGGTCCAGAAATGGAGGACTTGGTGGAAACTAAATATTATGATCTCCTAATAGAAAACTCACCAGAGATGTATTGAAACTCGTATCATAATCATGTTTGAGTTTCAAGTATCCCTGGACATGATCAATCTTAAAATCAATATTAGTCACTTTGCCTTGAAGTTATGCTAATAATCACTATGAAGATCTTCTAGAGTGGCAGAAGATTGAGCAACAGTACCAGAGTTAGATGGTCTGGAGATAGAGGTAGAAGGAATATCTGAACTTCCTCCCCTATATCTCATTCCAGCGTGCAATTCATATACGTGAACATTGGTTCTGCTAATTGGTTTAAGAGGTTGTATTTATTCTTCCAAACACTCATATTCTACTCCTAATTTCTTACATAAAGTAAAAAATAAATGAAGGGAAATCTAATCCTTCAGTAGTGCCACCTCTAGAGAAAATATTCTGATAAATTATAGATACAATATTTATATCTTTCATCTGTTGAATGCAGAAATTCAAATATGCTCTATCCTTGGTCACCTCACTAAGATGATTTGAAAGAAGTTGTGTAGAAATAAAATAGTGTCATTTCTTAGAAGGTGCATTTAATATTGAGGCTGAGAAGTTTACCTTATGATTGTTCTTAATTTTCCAAACTTCTCTTCCATCACTCAGAAATGCATCCACCTCATCTAACTGTGATTTAGTAGGCTCGAATAAAGAATACTCACAGTTCAGAAAATTGAGCAACTGGTACAGAGCATTGATGCACATAAGAGTAACTTCCACTCTTCTTCCTTGAACATAAACTTGATCATCAGAGGCTTCAAGAAAATTGGCATAAAATTCCTAGATAATAGAAATTACTACTGTCGTGGTAAAGTGGTAGAAATTTTCCCAGTCTCGGGTTAAAATTAAGCTTTCAACTGCTCCCCTGGATTGAGAAAAGCTCTCTCCCAAATCAAATTTCTATAAGCAAGAAGATTGTTGAATTTATACTGAGCCTTAATATTGACAAACTTCCCAAAATCAAACTCAAGTGTTCCTTGTTCTCTCTTAGCTTTAGGAGCCATAATCAATAAAAATTCCAAGAAAATCCACATAAATTTCAAACAATATTCTTAAACTCCCAACATCATTTTTCTAAGGTAAGAAACTTTCTACCATGGATTCATCACTCATTTTCTCCAAAAAAAATCTAAAACTTTGCCATATGAGCAATGTGAGAAGAATCCATTGTAAAAATAAAATAAAAAATTGCATTAAAGTGAAACTCTTACCTTGAGGAGATAAAATTTGAAGTTTTATAGCCAAGAAATCGCTCCAAAAACCAATATTTGAGAATCCCTAAGAAGCCCCAACTCTATTTTTAGCAAACACTAGGAAGAGGAAGGTGATGTTCTGGTCAAAAATTAGGTTTTTAACCCATATTAATGATTCAGTTGAACTCACGTTTAGGCGCCAAATTCTGGTGCATATGCACCAAGCTCTCAGGTCTCTGGCTCCTAGGCGCTAGATTTCTGTGCCTAGGCATCAGTGCCCAGAATTTCAACAATGAAAACTGCACACCAAGGCACTATGAACCCCAGCAAGCCAAATTCAACATGTTTAAACATCTTACAACATCTAATTTTCACAAACACCAACAATCACTTCTATTTAAATAAAAATCCAATCCCCGTACAAACACAAATGTACATCACTCACAACTTGTAAACGCAAATACTAAANTTTTCACACCTCAAGATAGATTAGTCCATGGGCTTCCATGGAAGAAGTATCGTTTCCCAACTTTCATAAGGGATCTTAGGTTGACTTCAAAGTGAGAAAATAACCGCAGGAAGTCCAAGCCCATTCATAGATCCATTTAGTTCAACTCCAATGATGGATTCATAAATAAGTACCCCTACACCAATAGGTCTTACCCTTTAATTACATAATTGAGGATTACACTTTCCTTAGTTATTTCCTTAATGTTTCTGGTAGAAAGCAATTTGGTAGAAATGAAAAAGTTCCAAGGCATGGATGATGAATTTAATCTTGTAGTTGGGAAACTAACCTTGGAATCACTTCTAAATTTCCAATATTCATCACAGTCCATAAAAAATCTGAAGATCTCAGTTAAATTGTCTCCATTCATAGTGAAGTTAGCACATTAGCAAAGTGGCACGCCATCCACCAAGAACAATTCATTGATCTTTGAAGGAGTGAAAGGTAATAACTTACTTCAGACATAAACCAATCCATGATTTAATCCATGAAGATTTGCATTGAATTCCTTCACGTTAGAGATCACAGTATCGGTAATGGTGTAGCAAAACACTTCCCAATGCCTCAGCTCAATAATTGCCTTGATCTGCCTTCCAAACATGATGAATCATCTTTCTTTTATTAATTTCTTGTTCACTAAAGTTTTATCATGAAGTCTCTGCGCTTCTTTGCTTATGAACTTCTTATGATCAAAGACTCCAAGAGTTGAACTTGCTAAAGCATTGCAATCCATCAATCTTGAAATTTGATGAAATGTCAAGACTTCTATCACTCCCAAACCTTCTAAATGTGAAGAACAAAATGAAATGAAGATTTTGGGGGTTTATAATGGCAAAAATCATCAGAAAAACTAAAAAATCACTTAATTTTGTGATTCAGAAACTGTGGCGCCTAGGTGCCAGATTTGGGACCCTAGGTGCTAGGTTCTCTATATTATGGCACCGGCGCACCAAATTTTGGCATCTAGATGCCAGTGCACAAATGAACATTGGTTTGCCATAGGTCCAAATACATGTCTTAACCTCCCCTAAGTTGTGAATTATATCAATTTAAGTAGTAATAACACATGTGCGACTCTCAAACACTATCAAGAAAATATATAATCAAATCTAAACACACTAAACTTACTCCACTCTAAAAACTATAGGTTGCTTCCCACAAAGTGCTTGGTTTAACGTCGTCAGCCCTACGTGTCCACATCTTACTCTGATTGATCCAACATTAGGATTTCATTAGATATAGGTATACTTCCATCAAAGTAAAATTCAACCTATGTCAATTTACCTTGATAATTTTATCATTTTTAGCATTCTTGATATCCACAGCACCATAAGGATTAAGCCCTGAATATCGAACCCATAGGGAAAATTACAATATGCACTTTACAAAATAGNCAATAGCTTTTAAACACACCTCAAAACAACAAGCACATATAAAGCTACTACAAAAAATCCACTACAAATTGTCAACAACCTCAATATCAACTTCTTTAATATCTCCAAGCGACTGATGCACATACAAGTTGTATAATGGATAGTTCAAGAAGTCCTTGGATTCTTTGTTGATCCAACAATTCTTCTTGTACATCTGGAATTGTGCATTAAGGTCTATGACAGCATGATCCAACTGTTGTTTCATTTGTCAATCCAAATGATTGAATTGATCAGTGTTGTTGCTAATCCTATTATGAATCACTGATATCTCTTTCTTTATATTCCCCACTTCCTCCAAGATACTTTTTAAACAATCTACATGTTGAGATGCTGATAATGTGGAAGGTTGTGAAGATTGATCCATATAAAAACTTCCTCCTAGTGTTGCATAAAGAACAATATTTTCACACCTCAAGATAGATTAGTCCATGGGCTTCCATGGAAGAAGTATCGTTTCCCAACTTTCATAAGGGATCTTAGGTTGACTTCAAAGTGAGAAAATAACCGCAGGAAGTCCAAGCCCATTCATAGATCCATTTAGTTCAACTCCAATGATGGATTCATAAATAAGTACCCCTACACCAATAGGTCTTACCCTTTAATTACATAATTGAGGATTACACTTTCCTTAGTTATTTCCTTAATGTTTCTGGTAGAAAGCAATTTGGTAGAAATGAAAAAGTTCCAAGGCATGGATGATGAATTTAATCTTGTAGTTAGGAAACTAACCTTGGAATCACTTCTAAATTTCCAATGTTCATCACAGTCCATAAAAAATCTGAAGATCTCAGTTAAATTGTCTCCATTCATAGTGAAGTTAAAACATTAGCAAAGTGGCACGCCATCCACCAAGAACAACTCATTGATCTTTGAAGGAGTGAAAGGTAATAACTTACTTCAGACATAAACCAATCCATGATTTAATCCATGAAGATTTGCATTGAATTCCTTCACGTTAGAGATCACAGTACCAGTAATGGTGTAGCAAAACACTTCCCAATGCCTTAGCTCAATAATTGCCTTGATCTGCCTTCCAAACATGATGAATCGTCTTTCTTTTATTAATTTCTTCTTCACTAAAGTTTTATCATGAAGTCTCTGCGCTTCTTTGCTTATGAACTTCTTATGATCAAAGACTCCAAGAGTTGAACTTGCTAAAGCATTGCAATCCATCAATCTTGAAATTTGATGAAATGTCAAGACTTCTATCACTCCCAAACCTTCTAAATGTGAAGAACAAAATGAAATAAAGATTTTGGGGGTTTATAATGGCAAAAACCATCAGAAAAACTAAAAAATCACTTAATTTTGTGATTCAGAAACTGTGGCGCCTAGGTGTTAGATTTGGGACCCTAGGTGCTAGGTTCTCTATATTATGGCACCGGCGCACCAAATTTTGGCATCTAGATGCCAGTGCACAAATGAACATTGGTTTGCCATAGGTCCAAATACATGTCTTAACCTCCCCTAAGTTGTGAATTATATCAATTTAAGTAGTAATAACACATGTGCGACTCTCAAACACAATCAAGAAAATATATAATCAAATCTAAACATACTAAACTTACTCCACTCTAAGAACTATAGGTTGCTTCCCACAAAGTGCTTGGTTTAACGTCGTCAGCCCTACGTATCCACATCTTACTCTGATTGATCCAACATTAGGATTTCATTAGATATAGGTAAACTTACATCAAAGTAAAATTCAACCTATGTCCGTTTACCTTGATAATTTTATCATTTTTAGCATTCTTGATATCCACAGCACCATAAGGATTAAGCCCTGAATATCGAACCCATAGGGAAAATTACAATATGCACTTTACAAAATAGGAGAAATTAGATAACAAAATTTTACTTAGCAAAATATTCTTACGTAAACTGTAGATACTATAATAGGAATGAAAGTTTGATTCTTTTTGTAATTTTTTATAATTGAAAATAAAGTAAGCAATTAAATAATTTAACTAGATATTTGTAAGGTTAACACAATATAAATAAAATATCTTTTTTTCTTATCTTGAATCAATAACAAGCATTGGAATTCTATTCTGGGAATATTCTAATTGTCTTGTGTCAAATAGGAGCAATAATATTTTTTACCCTTACTAGAGATGNATAAAGTAAGCAATTAAATAATTTAACTAGATATTTGTAAGGTTAACACAATATAAATAAAATATCTTTTTTCCTTATCTTGAATCAGTAACAAGCATTGGAATTCTATTCTGGAAATATTCTAATTGTCTTGTGTCAAATAGGAGCAATAATATTTTTTACCCTTACTAGAGATTTTATAAAGAACATCGGCTAATATATAAATTGAATAGTGTTGAAGACGAGGTAGGTAAGGAAGATACCGGCTCTCACTCTAGAGTTCCCTCTTCTTTCTCCACCTCAGGGCTAACATCTTGTATCAAAACCTAAAACTATAAACTAAATTGGTTCTTTAGCATATCACTCTAAAGTCCTTTAATTCTACACCCTTCAAAGTTTATTTATTTTTTTATTTGCAATCAACCTCATGAAATACATTATCATCCATGAAATCAAATGTGGTTCTTATCATTTGTTTACTGAGACAATATCATATTGGACCTTACATGTTCTCACAACAGGTATTAACTTCTTAATTGGCCAAATCAAGAAGTAAATGAAGAACAAGGTTTAAAATCATCACAATTTCTTACAACATTAAAGACTGTTACTTCACACAACTTCCCTCCAATACTTAATCACTTATCATTTTAAGAAAAAAGATAAAGAAAATTATTCAGAATTCATGGAGAAAACACAACCACACTTGAGTTTAAAAATAAAAATCATGCACACAAATAAGAAATCTAAATTAAAACCAAATGTAGTCATAAAGATAAAAATTTATGTCAAATCCTCTTCACCAAAGTCTCAAAGTTCCTTTGATTCTCTTCCTTCACTTACAATACAAAATACAACTCAAAATAAAAAGAAAAGTAGACAGCGACAGCAGCGATGGGCGGTGACGGCGGCAGCGTATGTAGTGGTTGGCACTGGATAGGTCTAGATGGATTCTCTCTTCTATGGATGCTCCAAGTCTTCTTTTATAATTTTCCAAAAGGTGTTTTGGTGTCTCTTCAAAATGTGTCTCCATTCAATGAATCATTTAGAAGTTGCCTCCTTTCAAAAATCAATTGATTGAATTTTTGTGTCCATTAACTATTTCTCACATTTTCACCAAGGGTTGCTTCAAAAACCTCTTCAAAAATTCATCCAAATTTAATTAATCATCAAATAACTACTTCTAGCACTTAAGCGTGAGGTACCTGGTGCTTAATCGCAGCTCTCTTTGTTTAACTAGTGTGTAAGCGCCAGTCCTTGACATTTAGGCACCTTAGTTCATTTTTATAACTTATTCATTTTTGTTCCAAATTTGATCATTTCTTACTCCTTTTACCATTTTCATCCATTTTATTGTACTTGGAAGAAAAACACACAAATACGTTTCATTAAAGCATAATATCTAAAAAATAGGTATAAAAATGGGTACATAAAGACTATATTTTAGGTGTATCAAAATCCTCCAAACTTAAATTGTTATTTGTTCTCAAGTGACACTCCAAACTTTTAAAAAACAAATAAGTAGATTATGTTTAAGAGTTTCTTTAGTATATTCTAAAATTTTGATGTAGAAATATAGTAGTCTAATTTAGAAAAAAACTTTAGTAAATAAGACCAACTTATAGTTTAGAAATTTTTAATATAAAGAAGTCTGAAAATTTGAGTTCTTATATGGTTCGGAAATAATGTAAATTCTTCAAATATAGAGTTTAGGCATTCTATGTTTTTCACTTAAAAATTTTTATTTAAGAATAATTATACTTACTATATTATATTCTTAAGCTTAAGAGTTTCTCAAGTCTTATATTTTAAAAACATCATATGTGGAACCAATTTTTTATTAAGCACTAATCCTCAAGCTTCTCCTCCCTTTTTTTAACTTTTCTTTTCTTTTTTTCTTTTTTTTATTTTTCTTTTTATTTTTATTTTTCTTTTTCTGGCAAAGATTACTATAGCTGGATACGTCCTTAATGATTTTAAATTCCACTCTTCCTTTACTAAAGCAAAGAGTTGATATATTTTCTTTACTTAAAAACATAAAAATATTTTTTGAAAATGACTTTCAATAAATAAAATTTAAGTTTTGAAAATAAAAGTCTAATCCTTTTACAGTTTTCAAAAATATAATTTCTCCTACTAAAGATAGTTATACGATATTTAGCATTTCCACACTTAAAAAATTTTAACTTTAAGTTTTTCTTCATTACTATCAGTTTTAACTAAATTCTCTTACATATTTCTATATTTAAAATCTTACTTCCCTAATATAACTTCATATACATGATCTTTTTTTCTTCAAATCAAAATCAAATTTATTTGAACAACATTTGAGAATAATAAACTTCAAGTTTTTAGAAAATTTTTCAGCCCCCCCTTCTCAAACGTAAATTTTTAATAAGATAAAACATTTTAGAATTATATATATATAGGGAGAAATGAAAACTAAAAATAACATGCTTGCATTAATTTTTAAATCCTAAATACGGATTGAAGAAAACTCAACTAGAGTTATTAATCACTGTCCATTTTATTAGATTTACATTCGAAATGCCCAAGGAGAGACTAATGATAGACCAGGATTAATTCCACCAAAAGGAGAGTGGAATTAAGTTCTTTATTTAATGTTTGTGTGTTTAGTGTTTGTTTGTTAATGTTAAGTTTGTTTAGAGTGTTTTTAATGTTATTATTTTTTATTATTTGTGTTAGGAACAATCGCATCCAAGACTCTTTGGATTGAGAATCTATGTATTGAAAATTTTTGTAATTGTTTGTGAATTTATATAAGTGTTTTTTTGTGTGAAATTTTGTGTTATTTTGTGTTCGTCTGCTGCTTACAAATCAACTTTAACTCATCCAAGACTCTTTGTACTACTTTATTTCTACTCGCCTGCTGCCTACAAATCACCTCAGTGAAGTGACTTGAGACAGAGCAACCTTGAATTATTGTATTCAGCAGTTCAAGCCTATCGATATTGGAGCTTTGATTTATGATGTTATCACAAGTTCTGTTGTCGCTGCTACTACTACAAGTTTGGGATTCACATCCTTGATCATTTCATTATGCAAGCTGGCTGGAGTTAGATTTGATAGCTGGGAGGAGATACTACAACCACTCAAGCCCATTACTAGTATCAATGTGAAATCCTATTCACATCATTCAATTTTTGGCTGGAAATGTGGATTTTCCAATAGTTTAGGTGCTTGTACATTTCAAGCTTCTACTTCACGTGCTTCGACATCACAAGTTCAGACTTCTAGATTTGATTCTCAGTCACAATTCTTGCAAAGGATATTGGACAACGTCAACTATACCACTGATAAGGTATTAAATTTAGAAAATTTTGCAAAAAATATAGATGGACATATGAGAAGACATAGTGATTATAAGGAGAGATTCCACTAATGTATGGAAAACTTCATGAGAGGTGACCAGAGTGTATTTTTTCCTCAATATCCAAAATATCCATCTTATGAGCCTACAGCTGTTTGGCATAGTGACAAGAGTGATGCTGAGGAGGAGGAGGATGATTAGACTGAGTTCTATAGTTTAGTTTTTTTTACGTATTGTTGTGAACTTTTTTGTGGTATAGTTATACTGTACTGATGTTTTGTTTTAAGTTGTATTTGTTAAGACCGTTAGTTTTGTTTGTGTTTTGTTTTGTTATACATTGCTGTGATGTATTTATGTTTTGTAAGTACTTATTTTATTTTTGTGGTAGTAATTGAGTTAACTGTGTTGTTTAGTTTATTTAGTTTGTCTATGTTGAACTTAATCCTGAATCTTAGGAAGGTTTAGAATATTGCTAATTTTTACTTAAGAATTTAATGTTTAAAATTTTCAACTTACTACCAAAAATTTTATTTATGTTGCAGTTGTGAATGTTTGTTAGTGTGTTTGTTTGCTTTTATGTTATCCTCCACTGCATAGAAGTCTAATGAATCACTATACGTTAAGTAAATTAAAATTTGATCAATTTAATTTTTACTCCAATTTTTAATTTATGTACTTGTGTATTTAGGATGTAAAAATTTCTGCAAGCATGATATTTTTAGTTTTCATTCCTGTCTTTATATATATAATGCTAAATTTTTTTATGTTATTAAAAATTTTAGTTTAGGGGGGGGAAGAAAAATTTTCTAAAAACTTGAAATTTATTTGTTTCCAATTGTACTTCAAATAAATTTAATTTTAATTTCAAGAAAAATAATTATGTATATGAAGTTATATTAGGGAAGTAAAATATTGAATATAGAAATAAGTAAGAGAATTGAGTTAAAACCTATAGTAATGAAGAAAAACTTAAAGTTAAATTTTTTGTAGTGTGGAAATAATAAATATTGTGTAACTATATTTAGTAGGAGAAATTATATTTTTGAAAAATGTAGAATGATTGAACTTTTATTTTCAAAACTTAAATTTCTTTTATTGAAAGTAACTTTCAAAAACTATTATTATGTTTTAAGTAAAGGAAATGTATCAACCCTTTTCTTTAGGAAAGGAAGAGTGGAATTCAAAATTATTAAAGATTTATTCAGATATAGTAATCCTTGCGAGAAAAAGAAAAAGAAAAAGAAAAGAGAAAAATAAAAAGAAAAAGAAAATAAAAAAAGAAAATAAAAGAAAAGCTGAAAAAGGGAGGAGAAGCTTGAGGATTAATGTCTAATCAAAAATTCGTTCCACATCTGATCTTTTTAAAGTATAAGACTTGAGAAACTCTTAAGCTTAAGAATATAATATAGTAAGTATACTTATTATTAAATAAAAATTTTTAAGTGGAGAAGATAGAATGCCTAAATTCTATGTTTAGAGAGTTTACAATTTTTTTGAACTAGATAGGAACTCATATTGTCAAACTTCTTTACATTAAAAATTTCTAAACACGAAGTTGATCTCATTTACTAAAGTTTTTTTCTAAATTGGACTACTATATTTTTACATAAAAATTTTAGAATATCCTAAACAAACTCATATACATAATCTACTTATTTGGTTTTAAAAAAATTGGAGTGTTACTTGATGACAAGGAATATTTTAAGTTTGAAGCATTTTGATACACCTAAGAAATATATTCTTTATGTACACATTTTTATACTTATTTTTCAGATATTTNGGTTTTAAAAAAATTGGAGTGTTACTTGATGACAAGGAATATTTTAAGTTTGAAGCATTTTGATACACCTAAAAAATATATTCTTTATGTACACATTTTTATACTTATTTTTCAGATATTATGCTTTAATAAAAGGTATTTGTGTGTTTTTCTTTCAGGTACAATCAAACGGATGAAAAACTGTAAAAGGAGTGAAAAATGATCAAATTTGGAGAAAAAATGAAGAGGGGGTAAAAATGAACTCAGGAGCCCATGCGCCCAGAACTGGTGCTTACGCGCCAGTTAACTGGAGAGAGTCGCGCCTAAGCACCAGAAGTAGTTATTTGATGATTCATTGAATTTGGATAAATTTTTAAAGAGTTTTTTTAAGCAACCCTTGGTGAAAAAGTGGGTTATAGTTAATGGACACAAAAATTTATTCAGTTGGCTTTCGAAAGGAGACAGCTTCTAGAAGATTCATTGAATGGAGACACATTCNGATGAAAAACTGTAAAAGGAGTGAAAAATGATCAAATTTGGAGAAAAAATGAAGAGGGGGTAAAAATGAACTAAGGAGCCCATGCGCCCGTAACTAGTGCTTATGCGACAGTTAACTCGAGAGAGTCATGCCTAAGAACCAGAAGTAGTTATTTGATGATTCATTAAATTTGGATAAATTTTTAAAGAGTTTTTTTTAAGCAACCCTTGGTGAAAAAGTGGGTTATAGTTAATGGACACAAAAATTTATTGGCTTTTGAAAGGAGTCAGCTTCTAGAAGATTCATTGAATGGAGACACATTTTGAAGAGACACCAAGACACCTTTTAAAAAGCTATAAAAGAAGACTTGGATCATCTATTGAAGGGGACATCCATCAAGAATCCATCCAGACCGATCCAATGTCAACCACCAGATACGACGCCACCGCAGTCGCCACCTATTGCCGCCACCGCCACCGTCGCCCACTTTTCTTTTTATTTTGAGTTATATTTTATATTGTATGTGAAGGAAGAGATTCAAAGGAACATCAATACTTTGGTGGAGAGGATTTGAGATAAGTTTTTATCTTTGTGACTAGATTTGATTTTAATTTAGACTTCTTGTTTGTGTGCATGATTTTAATTTTCAAACTCAAGTGTGGTTGTCTTTTCTCCATGAATATTTAGAAGTTTTCCTTATCTTTTTCCTTAAAATAATAAGTGATTAAGTATTGGAGGGAAGTTTTGTGAAGTATTAGTCTTTAATATTGGAAGAAGTTGTGATGATTTTAAACCTTCTACTTCATTTACTTCTTGATTTGGCCAATTAAGATATTAATACCTGTTGTGAGAACATATAAGATCCGAGATAGTATTTGCCTCAGTCAACAAATTGTAAGAATCTCATTTGATTTCATGGATTAGAATGTAGTTCATGGGGTTGAGTGCAAATAGAGAAGGGTGTAGAATTAGAGGACTTTAGAGTGACAGGCTAAAACCTCCAATTTGGTTTATAGTTTTAGGTTATGATACCAGACGTTAATCCCCAGGTGGAGGGAAAATAGGGAACTCTAGAGTGAGAGCTAGTATTTTCCTTACCTAACCCGTCTTCAAAACTATTCAAACTATAGATTAGCTGATATTCTTTATAGCATCTCTAGTAAGGGTAAAGAATATTACTGCTCCTATATAGCACAACACAATTAGAATACTTCCACAACAAAATTCATATACTTGTTACTGATTCATGATAAGGAAAAAGATATTTTATTTATATTGCCTTCATCTTGCAAATATCTAGTTAAATTAATTATTTTCTTACTTTATTTTCAATTATAAAAATTTACAACAATAATTGAACTTTCATTCTTATTATAGCATCTAAAGTTTAAATAAGAATATTTTGCTAAGTAGAATTTTGTTATCTAATTTCTCCTATTTTGTAAAGTGCATATTGTAATTTTCTCTGTGAGTTCTATATTCGAGGCTTAATTAAAAATTCCTATATTATTTGATAATGATATGTATTCTTGCGTAGTATCACATATTTAAATATTATAATTGTATTCTTATTTGCTTTGTAGTCAAGATTTTACCTAGCTTTTGCTCGGGATCAAGTTTTTGGCGTCGTTGCAAAGTAAGAATTACAATTAAGGAAGTTAATAATATAATCGCATACATCACATTTGACATATATAAAGAGAATTAGGGTTAAATTTTTGGCGTTGTTGTCAAAGAGAATTAATAAAATTTGCAAAATTTCTATTTTATAAAGTCTTATTTAATTTTTTATATTTATTATAGGAATATTATAGTGTTATTTTTATATAAAGTTTTTGTTTGTGTGTTATTCTATTTTATGTGTTTTGTTGTAATGTATGCTTTGTTTTAATTTAGAGTTTTAGTTTGTATTGTGAGTGAAGGAAGAAAATTCAAACGAACTTCAAGACATTTGGTGGAGAGGATTTGAGATAAGTGTTTATCTTTGTGACTAAATTTAGTTTTAATTTAGACTTTTTATTTGTGTGCATGATTTCTACTTTTAAACTCTTGGGTGGTTGTGTTTTCTCCATGACATTAATGTTGAAAGAAGTTGTGATGATTTTAAACCTTCTTCATTTACTTCTTAATTTGGCCAATTAAGATGTTAATATCTGTTGTGAGAACATGTAAGATCTGAGATGGTATTATCTCAGTCAACTGTTGAACTCAATTTTGGTTGAGGTTTAGTTTTGCCTTTTTAGTAGCCTAGGCTCTACATAGGGTTTTCCTAATGATTAATCCTAGAAAACTAGAAAAGAATCCCACACCCTAGAAAATCTAAACTCTTCCTTGCTTAACTTGAAGTTCCACATATTGGTCCTAACCTCTAGCACTTAGTAGGTGGGGTCAGTATGGGGGATCTCAAGAAGAGTCCCCATAGGACTGTTTGATTTTAGTGCTGACCTTGGGTGTTGGTTTGGAGCTAGTACACACACTTTCACTCACCTGCACATTACACTTCCACTTACAACCCTAAACCTAGAATTGTTAACTTTGATCCCTTGAGCTTTTGGGAGACTCATGTAGATGATCCCCTAGACCCACTGGCCCTAGGCTAGGGTTTAGCTAAGACTAGTACATAGAGGACCCAAATAGGGATTTCATTGGTCCATAGCTCATATAAGGTGGTTGGCACCCCAATTCTACCAAAATATCCAACTTGACCTTTTGCCCCTAAATCCACCCAAATTACCTAAATGCTCTTGAAACCCCAAATTCGACTAAAATTTCCAATTCATCCAAAATATCCAAACTTATTAAAAAAATCATTTCAAACCATTTGAAACTACCCAAATTGCTTAA
>JXCR01137634.1:56661-101306 GCA_002079205.1 Phalaenopsis hybrid cultivar | reverse complement strand
AAAGAAAAAACAGTTGGAGACTTTTTGATTCAATACAGGAATCATCAGTCCTCCCAAAAAAACTACACTAACAAAAAGTTTGCCAAGAAATAGACCCCAGCTGACATGGAGAGGAAAAATAAAAGATAGAGAGGGGGAAAGGAAAACCATAGCAGGGGGTAACCAGTCACTTAAGAACTTGGTTAACAATTCTGAAATATGGGACCTCAATCCTGTCACCCTGCGGTAAAAACTGAAGGGTGTGAGGAGGGGAGACAGCAATAGAGAACTCCTTTAAGTTGTAACCTTGTCTGGAAAGCCAATTTGCAGGCTGGTTGCCCTCTCTATAGATAAAAGTATATTGTACTTTTAATTGTGAAGATATTTCTTTAATCTGTTTGGTCCAATAAGTAAGGTGCCAGGGTGTAAGCTCCTCACCTTTACTAAATTCTTACATTTAATCCCATTCTTCAGAATGTGACAACAAGTTTTGTTTTGCTCTATTCATAGTTTCTTATTGTTTACTTAACATTTCTCATGTCAGATTTCCTTACAATTTCATTAAGTTTCTAGCGTCTGCTCAAATTTCTTGCACATTGCTATATTATGTTTATTGTACTAACCCTTTTGCAGTAGTAGCAGAGGCCTAGGTATGCAATTTTGTGTTTTATTGCAGTAATTTTTTTACTGTGCTTTCACTAGTTCTTTTAGTTATGTATGTCTCTACTTAATTGCGACACCTCAAGGATAGAGAACAGTAGTCTGGTTGCTTAGGATGGATCACTAAAAAAAATGAACGAAAACATCCTCTAATTTTAATAATAATAATTAAAATTAAAGGAAAAGATATATAAACCTAAGCCAGGAGTTACAGTCAGCAAAAAACTCAGAGAAAACTTTGTGCGTAGTGATCACTGGATACTGCCAATATGCATCGTACAACAATAATTCAGATTATATTTCACTTATATTTCCTTACTTTGCAACAAAACCAAAAACTTTATATTGAAGAAAAATAAGAATTTAACTTTTAATTTATATATATTGGGATACTACGCAAGTATACGTATCGTTATAAAATAATATAGGACTTTTTCATTAAGACTTGTATATCGAACCCACAGGGAATTTATATAATATGCACTTTTAGAAAACTTTCTAATTTTAAAAAGACAATTACTTAAGCTAAATATATTTTGCATTAATAAAAATTTAAATATTTCTTGGTATTTTTTATATTTTGACAAAACAGTAACAACTTAAAAAGATAACTAGAGTTTTGTACATGAAAAGCACTTAATAAGAAAAATATCTTTCTTATCACGAATCAGTAATAAGTATAGGAATTCTATTGTGGAAGTATTCAAATTGTGTTGAGCCAAATAGGAGCAATAATATTCTTTACCCTTACTAGAGTTGCTATAAAGAACATTCGCTAATTTAAAGTTTGAATAGATCTGAAGACCGGCTAGGCAGGAAAGATACTAGCTCTCACTCTAGAGCTCCCTTGATTCCCTCCACCTGGGGGCTAACTTCTCGTATCAGAAAATAAAACAATAAACCAAGTTAAGGGATTTAACCTGTCACTTTAAAGTCCTCTAACTCTACACCCTTCAATGAATATTTTCCAATTTATTTGCACTCAATCATATGAACTACATTTTCATTCATACAACCTCATATGATTCTTTCCAATTATTGACTGAGACAATACTAGTCTGGTTCTTACATGTTCTCACAATAAATTTTAACATCTGGATTGGCCAAATCAAGAAGTAAATCAAGTGCATGGATTTAAATCATTACAACTTCTTCCAAAATTAAAGATCAACACTCTCCACAATTTCCATCCAAAACTTAATTACTTATCCTTTTAAGAAGATAAAAAGTTATCTCAAGTTCTCCACCAAACTCTTGAACTTCATTTGAATCTCTTCTCTTTACAATCACTCAAAATAAACTAACAAAAATGATAAAATAAAAGTAAAAGTGGTGTCTGAAAATCTCTTTAAATCCCAAAATTGATGAACTTTCAAAACTTTCCAAGTAGTTTTAGGACTTTTTCAAAGTCCTCCCTTTTTTTCTTTTATAGTTTTCCAAGAGGTGCCTTGGAAATTCTTTAAAATGTGTCCCAATTCGATGTATTTCCCAAAGAGATGCATCCTTTCGTGATAATTTTTGTCCATGGTGGTCATAACCACCTATTAAGCCAAGGGGTGCCTCAAAAACCTCTTTAAAATTTGCAAAACATGACTTTACTCATCTAGTAGTTGTCACTGGCGCTTAAGCGCGAGACCTCTGACACTTAGCGCCTTCTCTATTTAGCCGGTGCTTTAGGATCCAATATTCAAAAACAAAATATGTATGATATGTATATGAGTTTCTTTAGGAGTTACTAAAATTTAGATTTAGAAATATAGCAGTCTAATTTAGAAAAAATATTCAATAAATGAGACCAACTTAAAATTTAGAAATTCTTAAAATTAAGAAAGATGAAAATATGAGTTTCTATCTAATTCAGAAATGTATTGTAGATTTTCCAAATTAAGAATTTAGTTCTTTTATTATCTCCACTTAAAAATTTTCATTGAAAATAATTTTACTTACTATATTATATTTATAAGCTTAAGAGTTTCTCAAGTCTTATACTTTAAAAAGATCAAATGTTTAACCAATTTTTGATTAGGCACTAATCCTCAAGCTTCTCTTTCCTAATTTTTTTTCTTTTTCTTTTTCTTTTTCTTTTGTTTCTTTTTTTCTTTTTCTTTTTCTTTTCTTTTTTTTCAGGAAAGGATTATTATATCTGGATAGACCTTTAATGATTTTGAATTCCACTTCTCCTTTCTTAAAAGAAAGTCTTGATATAAGTCTTTTACTTATAAATATAATAATAGTTTTAAAAATTATTTTAATAAAATAAATTTAAGTATTTAAAATAAAAGTCTAAAATATCTAAATTTTTCAAAAATACAAATTTTCTTACTAAAGATAGTTACTTATATTAATCATTTTCCTATCTAAAAACTTTTTAAATTAAAGTTTTTCTTCATTAATAAAAATTTTAACTAAATTTTCTTACTCATTTCTAAAATCAAATTTTACTTCCCTAATATAACTTCATATACATAATTAATTTTTTTCTTTTCAAATCAAATTAACTTGTAGCACATTTGAGAACAAAAAAAATTCCAGTTTTTAAAATATTTTCATCCCCCCAAACTTAAATTTTTAACAGATTAAACAGTTTAGCATCAGATATATATAAGCAAGAATGAAAATTTAAAAATAACACGCTAACAAGAATTTTAAACCCTAATGATACAAGTAGAAAACTAAAAACATGAGTAAAATTAATTTTTGATCAAATTTTCTATATTTTCATTTTACTTTAACATGTTGAGATTCAATAGACTTCTAAACAGTGGGTATAAACATTAAAGAAAACATACACACTACTGACATCACAATCTTAACATAAAGACAAACTTGCAAACATGATAAAGGAAAAATAAAGGTAGCAGTTTCTGAATTTCAAGTTGAAGATCTAAGCTAGCAAGATTTTCTACTTTACAACAGATATGAAATTAAGTTAAGTTCTAAACTAACTAAATCACAATACTAAACACAAAACAATAGTAACTGCCCTAAAATTTAAAAATAAAATACTAACTGCCACAAACATCATAATAACAATAAAACATAAAAGTCAAAAACACAACATAGTCCAAAACATCACACAAATACAACTGTACCTAGTACCACATCACATAGTCCATAACAAAAGCAAACATAAAAATGTCTCAATCCTACTCCTCATCCTCAAAATCACCACTATACCATTTTTTCTGCAGACTCATAATCACGATATCAAGGATATAGGGAAATTGCACTCTTAGGTCACCTCTAATCAGGCTCTCCAAAGATGAGTAAAATTTCTCTTCGTAATCACTCTTTCTTCTATTATAACTATTAATATGATCTGCAAAATACTCTAAATTTTGTGCCTTATCAGCGGTAAAATTGATATTATCCTTCATCTTTTGCAATAATTGATCCTAAGTCTCAGTAGACTCACCTAAATGCAGAAGCACGTGAAGTAGATGGTCTAGATGAAGAAGCAGCAGAGGTAGATGCAGCAAATGTTTCCATTCCATAGTTCCTGGAAAATCCTCCTCTACAGCCAAAAATTGAATGTTCAGAATAAGTCTTCACATTCACCTTTGTGATGGCCTTCAGAGGTAACAAAACTTCCTCCGAATTATCATTTTTAACCCCAGCCTGCTCAGACAAAGAAAAGATCAAGGAAGCAAATCCCATACCTGTAGTAGTAACAACTATAGCAGAAGTGATGATAGTCTGAGAAATCAAAGCTCCAATGTTGATGAGCTTTCCCTCTTGAATACATTAGTTCAACATCACTCTTTCTCTGGCCACTTCACTGAGATGATTAGTCAGAAGTAGACGAGCAGAAATGAAACAGTGTCAGGCCTTTAAAGGTGCACATAACTTTGAAGTTGGGAAATTTACTGTCCACTCATTGGTAATCTTCCAAAGTCCTCTCCAAATAGTCAAGTATGAAATAATCTCATCTAACTTAGCTTTACTAGGACTTAATTTGCATTAAAATGTAAATTATCTGTTGGTAAATAGTAAAACAAGTTGATTACTCTGGCGAAAAAGGTACCAACTTTCCTCGAACCATAACTCGATTGTCTTGAGCTTCAAGGAGATTTGCATAGAACTCTATCACAACAGAAATCACTATGACTACAGAGAAACAACAGAATTGTTCCCACTGTCGACAAATAATTAAATCTTCCACGACTCCACCCGGATTTCTAAAACATCGCTCCTGAATTTATTTGTGTGATTGCAATACATCACTATACCGACCTTGAGCCTTCAAACTAAAAAAATTGCTCGAATCAAACGGGCTTTTTCATTTACTCATCTTCATTCTTGGTGTCATTCTACAAATTTTATAAATTCCAAAAATAACTTCAAAAATTAAGTCTAAATCACTAAACTAAACTTCCAAAACTACAAACTAAACTTCTCAAGCATTTCCATAGATATTTTTTCTCATTTTTCACCATAAATAGTGAATTTTCAAATTTCTCCAAATGTGCTCAAAATACATGGTGAAAATCCAAAATTTTTGCATAGAAGGAATGCTCTTACCTCAAGGAGCTCGGATCTAGAAAATTTCACTTGATTCCACCAAGAAATTTTCACTTTAGATGTGCCCTAGCCCTTAAAAATTGCAATTTTGAGAGGTAGAAGATGATGGGAGGTGTTAAAAATGGTGTTTTCGGATCAAAATTTCACTTTTAACCGTTCGCGAACCAGTTTTCATGAACCGGCGCTTAAGCGCGGGTAAGTGGCGCTTAGGCGCCTGCCTCTCAGGTTAGCTTGCGCTTAAGTGCGAGATGTACAGCTTAGGCGGCAGTGCATTTTTTTTTTGAAATCTTCAAATTTAAGTAAAATGCACTATTTGCCTATGTACACCACCCCTAAATGGTCTCATAGCACTTAATTGACTATTTTCAACTTCCTATAACTTCCCTCTCCCTCAAAATTCTCCTTAATAATTATTTCAATTCGAGGCTAAAACAACACAAAATTTTCACAAAAACAAACTTATATTAATTTACAAACAATTACAAATACAATTAACACTTAATTCTTACTCCAAATAGTCTTGGATGAGAAAATTTTCTGATGTACAAAACACTTAACACACATTCACAATTAAACACATAAGTAACATAAACACTAACACATGTCTTAAACACTAAAAACACTTAAAGACAACAACTTTAATCATGGAAAAACAAGAACATAATTCCATTCTTCATTAGAAGGAGAAAATTTAGGTCTTTCATTAGTCTCTCATGGGGCAGCTCAAATATAAAGTTGATAAAACGGACGGGGGATGACGTGCTCTGATGCAATCCTCCTCAATCCACTTTTGCTTAAGAAACATCTCCTTATTGGCTTCCTCTATATAACTAGTGTGACTAAATTTTATTTTTAATTGTCATCCAATATGCTCCAGATGTGCATGAATTTCTAATACCTTAGTCTCCCGTACAGACATGGTATTTTCAAATTTTTTGATTTTCTCTGATATCCCTTCAATACTGACGGTTAAGAAACTATTATACATCTCTTGTGCACTTTGACTAATGAATTTCTTCCTCATGGTCTCGTCCTTCTTCTTCAAATCCATCTTCCATGAAGATATCGTCTTAAAATCTCTCTCAAACTCTGTTAGACACGTTTAGAAACTACCAAGACACGTTTTTGCAAACTTCTAGGCGCTTTTTCCTTCTAAAATATTAATTTTGCACATGTTTTTAAACTTTCGCGCTTAAGCGCCGCATTTGGAGCTTAAGTGCCAGTGCACATTTTTGCACAAGTCAACTTAATGTCCAAATTCTCATTTTAACATGTTCAAATCACTAATTTAAGTCTTAAAATCAATACTAACACATAATAGTCTAAAAAATACTAACCCAATTTTCTAAATCACACATAGAACATCAATAAAAATAAAAAAAACGCTGATACTTATGGGTTGCATCCATCAAAGCGCTTGGTTTTATGTTGTCAGCCCGACGTAACCAGTGCTTACTCTGGTTGACCCAACATCATTCCATCATCAAAATTCTAATGATCCCCTATATAATGAGGTTTCAGTCTATGTCCATTCACTTTAAAGGTTTTCTTAGATTTAGGATATTTAATATCAACAGCTACATAAGGATAAACATTCATTACAATAAATGGGTCCATCCACCTGGATTTAAGTTTCTCTGGAAATAATCTTAACCTTGAATTATATAGTAAAACTTGTTGCCCTAGTTGAAATCTTTTAGTAAGAATCTTTCGATCATGCCACATTTCCATCTTTTCTTTATAAATTTTGGCACTTTCAAAATTTTCGATCATGCCACATCTTCATCTTTTCTTTATAAATCTTGGCACTCTCATAAGATTCATTCTTTATCTCTTCAAGCTCATTTAATTGTAATAATCTTTTCTCACCAGCATCTTTCAAATTATAATTGAGCTCTTTAATTACCCAATATGCTTTATGCTCAAGTTCAATTGGTAAGTGACAAGTTTTCCCAAATATTAGCCTATATGGGGACATTCCTATAAGAGTTCTATATGGAATCCTATAAACCCACAAAGCATAGTCAAGTTTGACTAACCAATCCATTTTTGTTGGATTCACAGATTTTTTCATATTTCTTTTAATTTCCTAGTTGGATAATTTAGCCAAACCACTTGTTTGAGGATGATAAGCAGTAACAATCCTATGATTTATATGATATTTTTTTAATAACTTCTCTATTATGACATTTACAAAATGACTTCCCCCATCAGTAATGATAACTTTTGGCATCACAAATCTACAAAATATATTCATGTTCAAAAATTTTGCAACACTTTGAGCATCACATTGAGGTAAAGCAATAGCTTCTATCCATTTGGATACATAGTCCACTGCTAACAAATATATAAATTTCCGATAGATGGTATAAATAGTCCCATGAAATCTAATCCCCAAACATCAAATATTTGAAATTCTAGTATATAATTGAGGGGCATCTCATTTCTTTTAGAAATATTGTCTACTCTTTGACATCCATCAAAAGTTTTGATATACGCATTAACATCTCTAAAAATTGTAGGCCAATAAAGTTCAGATTGTAAAATTTTATATGTTATTTTATCAACACCAAAATGTCTCCCAAAATAAGAATTATGATATTTTTGGAAAATTTCATAAGTTTCTTCTAATGGCACACATCTTCGAATAATCAGATCCTTTCATTGTTTATATAAAAATAAGTCTTAGCTACATAAATAAATTTCCTCTTCTGTTGTGTCGGCATTATTTCAGGGTTGGTTTGAGCGGAGTTGACCGTAAGAAGCTGTCGGTCACTGGAATCAAAATCCCATCGCCTGCTTCGAAAGGACGTTAAAGTATGAAATCAAACTGACCCCATAATTTTCATAGTTTAAAATGAAAGAGCACTGTACCTCAACTCCTGTATCTATCCCAAAGGATAAACACAAGACTTGAGGATGAGGCTTGATCAAATAAACTAAGGAAAGTATGACGTCCGTCTAGTCTGCGAAACCTTTGTATTTGCTGACAAGTTCCCCTATTTAACATAAAAGATTAAATAAAGTTTATATTAAGCTGAGTTCGGACATGGTTCCTATAAGAGCAAGCCCCTATAGTTAATTACTTCTTAAATGACTGAAATCACTTAAGAATACTATCGATAAAAATCAAGAAAATATTATCTTCAAGGGGTTTCAAATGGTAGGACTCTTCAAAGAGATCGAGCGTAGAAGTGTGAAAGGGGATTGATTTGAATTTGGAACATTTTATTTTAGAATCCAAAGGAGGATAAACTAGGGGATGTCATGGAACCAGAGGAGAATCTCGGTGACCTCCCAAGCTATCCTAATGTTTGGCTTCAATTTTGAGGAAAAAAAAATTAATATTTCATCCTGCCAATTATATTAGTTAGGGCTTACATTTGTGTGAAATGATCATGCAAATAGCTTGGAAGATGTGAGGATTTAGGTCGTGACAAACGACAACCTCGGAATCCTAATCAAATAGCCTGGAAGATGTGAGGATTTAGGTCATGACGGACGACAACCTCAGAATCCTAAGATGAGTTAGGGCTTATATTATATAGCAGGGCTATGCAAAGGCCTAAAGATAAGGTGAGGATTTATGTTGCATAAGTAAGCAACCTCGAAGTCCTATGGCTTTGTTGTTTAAGTCTAAGAAAGGAAGATTAGTTTAGCTGGGGAAGATAGGTTTTGTTGTTGAAGATGGTCGTGCTACCCAACATGCTAGTCACAAGCTCCTTGCCGTGACGAGTTCGAGTTTTCTAGGGTCAAGTTATAATATCAAATCAGGTGGCCTTATGGTTGAAGTTCTTTAAATTTTATAAGGGCGTCTGCTGCCCACCAAGCTAGCTCCAAGCTCCTGCTGCGACGAGTTTGAGTTATCTAGTGTGCCATGTTATAACGCATGCTAGCTCCAAGCTCCTCGCCGCGATGAGTTTGAGTTTTCAAGTGTGTCAAGTTATAATGTCAAATCAGGTGGCCCTATGGTTGAAGTTCTTTAAATTTTATAGAGGGCATATTAAAGTTGATTAGAGCAACAGTGGCCCTATGGTTGAAGTTCTTTAAATTTTATGAGGGCATGTTAAAGTTGATTAGAGCGACATCCACTATTTTCGATTGGATTCACTTAGTCCAAATGAATTTACTAAACTCAACTTAATGAGTTCTGGCCTTATGATTGAAGTTCTTTAAATTTTATGGAGGCATGTTAAAGTTGATTAGAGCGACACCATCCCTCGTTCCGGCATCACTATTTTCTATTGGATTCACTTAGTCCAAATGAACTTATCAAACGCATCTTTAAATTTTATGAGGTCATATTAAAGTTGATTAGAGCGACACCAGTTAGGATCCTACGGCTCCCTCGTTCTGGCACCACTATTTTCTATTGGATTCACTTAGTCCAAATGAACTTACTAAACACAACTTAATGAGTTCCATAATTTCATTTAAACCATAGGAAGCCTCCTTAGCAACTGTAGGTTACCTCCTCCGAGGGATTCCCAATCATCCGATAGAGACATCTTAATTTAGTTGAAGTTGTAGTTTTGTGTGATGTTTATGATTAAATTTTGAGTTGTTTTATATTTTTGATGTTGTGGCAGTGAGTTTTATCTTGGTTGATTTTAATTTTGGTTTCGGGTTATGGTTAGGGTTAACATGTAAGTTTATGTTATTTTCATACATGTAGGTAAATGCAAGCATAAAACATATAAGGAAAAGGCAGAAGAAAGACGGTACTATAAACTGTAAAAGCGTACTTGGAGAGTCTTCTTGTTTCACCACCTGAAACTTAAAAATGCATGTGAGGGTAGTTATGAAGAGTAGGAAAAGTAAAGTTCTGATAATTTTTTTAACCTTATGTCATATCTTGGTGAGTCCTTAAAAGTTTAATAAAGGATTAATTTATCAAGCAAGATATATTAAGTTTAGTAGATCTCCCAAGTGTCCAACAGATCTAGAGAAAGAAGCAGGTCCATGCTACTTTTTCGCTACCCGGTGGAAAATCCTGAGTTCTTTTTTTAAACTTATTATGTTGCTTAATAATTCATCCTATAAATACCCTTAATGTTCAGTGAACATTGATGTCTCATTTATCCCTACGAATAGGTTAATTATCATTTATCATTTTATTTGAAATTATGTGAGTGAATTCCCTTGAAGGGGAAGTTAGTGTAATTTGAACACTTAGCAAAATTTTAAAACCTAATTGGGCTTAGTGGTGTTTCAAGGATGTTTGATTTAATTATGTTTATTTCTCCCATCCTCATTTAGTCAATTTAGATTTAGCCTAAGTCACCAGTAAGTTTCAAGTATGTTTGATTATGATTTTTAAACCTAATTGGGCTTAATGGTGTTTCAAGGATGTTTGATATAATTATGTTTATTTCCTTAATCCTCATTTAGTCAATTTTGATTTAGCCTAAGTCACCACTAAGCCTATTTCTCTAATCCTCATTTAGTCAATTTTGATTTGGCCTAAGTCACCACTAAGCCCTTAAGGCAATTCTCTAATCCTCATTTAGTCAATTTAGATTTGGCCTAAGTCACCACTAAGCCCTTAAGACCTAAATGAGGTGTAATTAGTTTTGAAAAGGTTAAGCTTTAAGTGGTCATGATTCATGATTTGAATTTTATTTGAGAATCAAAATAGAGGTATTAAATTGATCAATTATTGACTTTAAAATTCATACCCCTAAGTCCAGGATCATTTGTTGATTAATTATTGACTTCAAAATTCATACCCCTAAGTTCAGGATCATTTAATTTTAATAAACTTTTTTAATAATTTAGAAATTTATTAACTTATCTTTTTAATGAGGAAAGTGAAATTGGTTTCTACTAATTAACCCCTTGTGTTTCAAGCATCAAATAAATTGATTAGGATCAGAGGTTACCCATTTCCCTCCTTGACTTAAGCCTAAATATTAATTAAAGCTAAATTTCCAAAATTTGTCAAACTCAATTCAAATGACATTGAAATTTTTATCCTACCTCATTCATGGGTCAATTAAGACATCAAAGGAGAAATTTGTTTTTTTCAGGATTTTAAATTTATTTTATATAATTATTTTCATGCAAAAATAGGATTTTTCAAAGAAAATTCCTAACTTGCCCAAGCTAAATTTTAATCCCTTAAAATATTTACTGGAGGTAGACCTAGACCAGATAAACCTTTGGACCAAATTTCATAATTTTTTGAATTCTTTGTGGTTTATTAAAATTATTTTAAGTTCTGGACTATTTAATAAAAATAAAATATTTTTGGTGATGAAAATAAAGCTTTGTATTTTTGAAAAATCTCCCTAAGGTTAGAGAACTCAGAGGAGCAAATTTTATAATTTTTTTTTATTTTTCTTTGATTTATTGCAATTATTTTAGTGAAAACTCATTTTTAGCTTTTAAAAAATTATTTTTAAGCTTTGAAAATAAATATCTTTATTTAGAAAATCAGGAAAAATATTTTGATTGTTCCTAAGTGATTAGGATTATTTTTAAGCTTTGAAATTCAATATCTTTATTTAGAAAGTCAGGAAAAATATTCTAATTATTCCTGAGTGATTAGGAAGCAATTTAGAACATTTCTATGAGTTTTATTATTTTTGTGATTTTTATGAATTTTTAATTATTTTAAATATTTAAAATAGGATAAAAATCAAGTTTTTATTTCAAATATAGTTTTATTTTTATAAAATATCCTTGATCACATAGAACTCAAAAAACCAAGTTTCATAATTTTTTGAGTTTTTTTGTATTTTTTAAAAATCATTTAATTGTCAAAAGTGGTATTTTTCGTTAAAAATCAATTTAAATTATCAAATGAACTCAAAATATTTTTTGATGAGTTCTCTGGATCATAAATCATAGTGGAAATAAAAAATCAAGTCATTTAAATGTTTATATTTTCAAAAATTAATTATTTTAGTGATTTAGTGTTTGTAAGATTTAAGGGTATTTTAAATGAATTGACCCATGAAATTATTTCCAAAGGCTTCTCTAGTCATGATGGACCTTCCAAAATTTTCTTAGGATTTTTTAATCAATATACTAATTTCCATGATTATTTTAAGGAAATAATATGGAAGATCTTGAATAATATTATCTTTGTATAGGAACCTCCTCTAACTTTGGAAAAATTAGAGGATGTTTCCCCTTACAGAGGCTACAACATGCCAAAATTTCAAGCCAAGGTGATGTGTCAACATGCATGGAGAATCAAATGATTCAAAACAGTGTTTAATTAATTAAAAATAAAATATGCATGAAAGGGTCTTGAAATTTATTCCACATTGTTTTCTTTTGTTCACTAAGCAAGAGGGTATTTTTATTTTATTTTTGTGATTTTTCTATACAAGGTTATGGATTTTCTAAGTTAGAGGAGTTAAAACAAATAAGAAAAAGCCCTATTTATCTATCTAAACCGCGCGTGCTGACTAGATCCTAGGCAGCTTCGAAGGCGTGCGTGGTGCGCTCTGGTTAAACGTCGTCATCCACGTAGCTGCTGACTCGGCCTGCAGTTTATGTCCAGGAACGATGTCCGAATCGATCTCCTCCGTCCATTTGATACACGCTCGATCGAACGACTCCCCGTCATCGTCCCGAATAGAATGATTTTGTAACCGTTCACACTAAGACCCTAAGATCTCATCCTAGGCTTAACCAAATCACCTCGGGTTTGATCCTATGGACTCGTCTAAGTGAGACAAACATATCCATACGGTAATCATGCAATTAAATTAAGCCTAATTAAATGGAGAATCGAAATAGGCTCGGGATGAGGTGAGGTTTTATACCCTTGCTCTGAGAAGTGAAGCTTCGATCAGAAAGGTTCGGCACCTTTGTTGGGGTCCAAGGAGGCTAGGGATTGAGTCCCTAGTCTTGGTGTAAGGCGTAAGTAAGAATTCGATCACGGCCAGATTTGGGTGTTGGTCTAGAGTTGTGGTAGAGGCTCTGTGGAAGGGGGATTTTATGGGGTTTTGGCTTCTTTCACTGTTTTGAAGGTGTGGGTGAAGTAAATTTGAGTTTGGTGTCCTATGGAGGTGTATTGGGTGCTGTCCTGGTTTCCAGCAAGGTTTCAAGCTCAAAATTGAGCTCCGGCAATGAGAATTGGTTGGGAAAAATAACTGGAATGCACTGAGGGGATCTTAGGAAAGCTCTGTGAGAAGTTTTGGAGAGGCCTCTCCAAGAAAATTTTCAGCACACCTCCCATGGCCGTGGAGGTGAGTTTTTATAAAACTATCCATGGGGTGGCTCTCAGGGCACAAGTTTGGGTGCATTGTGGTGCTTAGGTGGAGGGCAGAGGAGCTCTTCAATTTGATTTGGATGAGCTGGCCTCTAGGTTTGATTTGGGTGAGGTGCCATGGGGGTGGCTCTCAGTTTTGAGCTTTTTCGGCCACTAGGCTGGCCTGCCGGCTAGGGGTAGGTGGCTAGGAGCTCAGGGAACCCAGAGGAATCCATCATAACGATTTAATGCAAATGTGCTTTGATTTGGCAAAGAAATCTTAAGCATGTGCATTTTTGGAAATAATTTCCCTTAATTTGGGGGACCTTTTGTCCATGGCTTGATTTAGGTGGTTATATGGTGTTTGGACTGGTGACTATGTCCAACTAATGGCTGGGGTGGAGTTAATTTGGTGACTTTAGGGGGTTAGGTCACATTTAGTGCATGGGTCCATGTGGGTGCAAATGACCAAAACTTGGGTTTGGTCTAGCTTAGCCATGTACATTGGCCCAAATAAATATTTAATTTTGTGTATATGATCATAAGGAACAACTTTGGTGAAGAATGAAAGTGGTTTTGAGCTCAATTGAAATGTCAATTTGATGGAATTTTGAACTTTAATCAATTTGGTCATGTTGTGCTAGGCTTGGGTCTAGCTTGGGTTAGCCTTGAGCTAAGTCCTAATTTATTGTTGTAAATGGTAAATAGGGACCTTGTGAAGAGTTTCCAACATGAATTGGATGCCAATTTGGAGGTTCACGCAATCAATTGGGTGAAATTTGTGGACTTAGCCAATTTGGGGCTAAATTTGGGAATTTTGGATTTAGGCCAAAATTAAATGGACATGAGGCTTCCCCAAGGCCAATTGATGGTTTATTTTGATGTATAGGACTGTTATCAAGATTTTGAAACATTAATTGGGGCCAATTTGCTAGGCTATGGGTTCAATTTGGTGAGATTAGGTCATGTGGCCAAGATTTGGGCTTTGACCTAAATCAAAATTGGGCTCAAATCATGTTTGAATTAAGCCTAGATTTAGTTTAATTTGGTCAAATCAAAAGTTAATTCGAGTTTAGGATTGTAATTGGGTTGATTGAGATCAAATTGATGGACATTTGTGTTGAATTTGGGGAATTTGGGCCCTTAAAGGTAAATTTGGGGGTTTTGCTTAATGGTGATAAGATTGATCAAATTGAGTCAGGTGGTAGTTAAGAGAAATAAAATTGGGAATATTTGGGATTTATTGGAATTTTTTGGAAATTTTTGGAATTTTTTGAATTTTGGGCCCAAGAGGGGTATTTTGGTAATTTCGGGGTATTTTAGGGGTAAAAGGCCAAGAGGGGTATTGAGGTACCAACCATCACTAACAAGCCATGGATGAATGGAAGCCCCATTTTGGGTCCTCTACATAGTGGTCTTAACCAAACCATAGCCCTAGGGCTAGTGGGTTTAGAGGACCATCTACATCAGTATCCCAAAAGATCAAGGGATCTAGGCTAGAAATTTGAGTTTAGGGTTGTGAGTGAATGTGGATGCAAATAAGTGTAGTGAGTGTACTGAGTGCCTTAGCTCTAGACCAACACCCAGGGTCAACCTTAAGGTCCAGCAGTTCTAAGGTTGACTCATCTTGAGTTTCCCCCATAGTGACTCTACCTATTAAGTGCTAGAGGTTAGGACCAATATGTAGAACTTCAAGTTGAGTAAGGAAGAGTTTGGAATTTCTAGTGGTGAGGGTGCCTTTTCTAGTTTTCTAGGAATAGTCAATAGGAAAGTCCTATGGTTAGACCTTAGGCTACTAAAAGGGAAAAACTAAAGTTGAACCAAAAGTTAGGTCAACAAATAGACCCCCAATAGGTGTTGTGTGATGAGCAAGCACACCTCACATATTGACATTCACCGACAAGATCAACAAAAACCAATACAACCTCTAAGTCAACAGACCCAAAAATATGTGTAGGGTCGTGTGTGTGATTTGTTTCCACTGGGGAATTAGCAGGTGAGTGTTTGATCAAGTCAAGAAGTAGGGACTCTCGCTGGGGATTAGAGAGTTGACTTTGACTTATGAAATTTCAAAGAATTCTAAAGGACGGGAGTTAGTATGTAAGTGCTGACCCCGAGGTGGGAATTAAAATTTAAATATTAATTCAAAAAGAGAGGGAGAGAGAGAGAGTCGGAATGTAAGGACCGACCTCGAATGTAATGAATCAGAAAGGCAAAAATGGGAATTGAAATGTATGTCAATTCTCAAAAAAGAGTGTCGGAATGTAAGGACCGACCTTAAATGTAATGAATCAGAGAAGTAGGATTGATTTAGAAATGAGAATTGAAATGTAGGTCAACTCTCAAAAGAGATTGTCGGAATGTAAGGATCGACCTCAAATGTAATGAATCAAAAATGTAGGTCTGAGAGTTGAAATGTATATTAATTCTCAAAAGAGAGTGTCGGAATGTAGGGACCGACCTCGAATGTAACGAATCATAAAATGTAAGACTGATTCGGAAGTGAGAATTGAAATGTAAGTCAACTCTCAAAAGAAAGTGTCAGAATGTAAGGACCGACCTCGAATGCAATGAATCAGAAATGTAAGACTGATTCGGAAGTGAGAATTGAAATGTAAGTAACAATTTGAAGATGAGAAAATTAGAATGTAGGTATCAATTTGAAGATGCGAGAATTGAAATGTAGGCATCAATTCCAAGGAGAGATTCAAAATTTAGGTATCGACCTCGAAATGTGAGAATTAAAATGTAAGTATCAATTCGAAGATCGCAGAGAATTGAATGTAGGTATCAATTCCAAGGAGAGAGTCGAAATTTAGGTATTGACCTCAAAATGTGAGAATTGAAATGTAAGTATCAATTCAAAGATGAGAGAATTGAAATGTAGGCATCAATTCCAATGAGAGAGTCAAAATTTTGGTATCGACCTCGAAATGTGAAAATTGAAATGTAAGTATCAATTCGAAGATGAGAGAATTGAAATGTAGGTATCAATTCCAAGGTGAGAGTCGAAATTTAGGTATCGACCTCGAAATGTGAGAATTGAAATGTAAGTATCAATTCGAAGATGAGAGAATTGAAATGTAGGTATCAATTCCAAGGAGAGAGTAGAAATTTAGGTATCGACCTCGAAATGTGAGAATTGAAATGTAAGTATCAATTCGAAGGTGTGAGAATTGAAATGTAGGTATCAATTCGAAGTTGTGAGAGTCAAAATTTAGGTATCGACCTCGAAATGTGAGAATTGAAATGTAAGTATCAATTCGAAGAAGATTTGTTTCACAGATTTGTTTCACATAAAGAGTAGGAAACTCCAAAAAATGAGAGGATCCACTAGACAGATTTGTTTCATTTTCTTGTTGTTTTGATCACATTTAATTTTTCAAAAATGTATTCTTAAAGTTTTAATTTTAATTGGTTGATTTTTAAAAAGAAATTTATTTTGTTATTCACTCATTTATGATTATTTCTCATTTGTGTTTTATTTTATTGTTGAAGATTTGTTGTTTCGTTCTTTGTTCATTGAAATTCTGAACCATCGCATGGTTCGCGGCTTTCATCCATCGCACAAAAAGGTAACTGACAAAAAGGCAAAATTTGAGAGAAATTTCCATTAATTTACCCCAAAAAGGGATGCCATAAATCAGACATAGGCGAATGCCTCAAAAGGTACATTATGTAAACCATGTCGAAATACATTGAGAATCATCTCATGATATGAATACACTGTAGACTATATACATCAGATACATGTCATGCTGTTAAAAGAAAGAAAGTGAACCCCTGTACCAGGTATGTTAAGCTCTTGATCAAGCAAACCTTCTAAGTCATGCTCCAGGATAAGAGTTCCCTTTGCATGTACTTAGAGGTACAGCCTTCTCATAGCTCATATGGAAATAACTCCTCCAATTTTGGGTCTTGCTGGAATCCATACAACATTTTACTGTCGTCCATTAAGTAGAAGGTTACAGACACCCTCCGGTGTCGCACTCCTGGAATGAAGTGCTTTGCAATGTCTGCACCATTGCCCTTCAAGATAAGTACTGAACCAACTGAAAGAGGGATCTCTACAGCTCCTCTGAATTCACCAGGGCCGACTATATCGATTTCTTTTCCAAACAGAATATTGCTTTTACTCATAAATGAGACCCTGCAGAAAGTCCTCTTAAAGTCATGATGGTCGATGTGTGGGGGAATGCAGTCACCTTCTTCATAAATGTTAATGATGAAACTGCTGAGAATGTAAATAACGGGTAGAACATTCCACTTGACCATTCTCTTGATCATCCATTTTATCATCGATGGTAACAGATCCACTTGGTCCTATCTGAGGATCCCAGGTGGATTCCCTTGTCTATCGTTCATGAAATTGTAGCAACAGCCACATTGGATAACGATTCTTCCCTTTCCCCCTCATCCATTTCTTTGGCTTGGAATATGTTCTCTCCATGAGAAGGCCCGCTCGACCTCTGTCTCTTAAATCAAAGATGCAGTCCAGAATACTCTTTTTATCAGTTTCAGAGAAAACCCTGGTATACAGCTCCAGGCCGTCCAATATGTTGACAAACTTTCCCTGAACCTCTTCATAGAACTCGAATTCTCTTTTATTTACTTTGCTTATCTTGTAGTATTCTACCATACTAGGAGTTAGCAGCTGCCGTGGGCATTCCTTCCTTCGGGCCTTGGTGGAAACCCAAACTGGTGTTGGTCGATCTAGAATATGAGATTCAGCCTCTAGTGGGATGTATGATTCTGGGCTCCAAGGTGCGTGCCGATCCATCCCTAGTGGGACATATGGTTCATTTGTTGCAAAGTCTGAAGTCTGAGACTCGTTGGTGCTTGAAGTGTATTCTTCTAATGTACTGAAATGCTGTAGATGTAGAACGTTGCAGTCCGGGCATTCTACAAATGCGCTCGTGACTAATGTCCCGACCTGTATTTCAACGTTGCATGTTGGGCAACCCCTGCATAAGATATCTGGAACTGGGAGCACATCTGATTCTGTCTCAAATCCTGACTCTTCATCTGTAGTGGGCAGACTGGCAGAAGTTTCTCTCAGATTTGGGTCGTAAATATGCCCCTCAGGAATGGGGGTAAGAAAACTGCTCACGTCTCTCTGACGTTTGCATTCCTGTCGCAGAAAGGATCTCTGTTCCTTTTGGATGACATTTCTGCGTTGCGTCCTGCGGAGCAGAGTATTCAGTAATGGTTCATTACGGGCAGCTATCAGGTCCCTTGCTGGAGTGGCTACCATGGAGGGCAGACGGCTGGGCCTCTCCATCAGATCTTGTTCCGCTATCACCTTTTTACCTTTGCGTGACACATTGTCTTGAGTGGTCACCCTCAATAGTGAAGGCAGTCCCTCCTTTTCTTTACTGCTGACTACGTCCATTAGAGGACCCTCGTAGTCCATATCAACCTGATTGAAATCCACGTTGAAATCTATGACAACTCCTTGCGGCGCCATATACATTCAGTGTGAGGTTCCAGCCATCCTGGAAGGCAAAGATCAGCCTCTGTCCTGACATTTTTGTGTAGACAACAGAAAAGAAACATCAGTAGGCCGAAGCTTGTCATGAACAAAAACAAAACAAAGTATTCATTAAAGTAAGTTTTAATTTGTTTTGGTGAAGAGGATTATTCATTTTATGTGTGAGTTTTGTTTAATTTAGTAGAGTATTTAAATTCGAAAGTAGAAAAGAGAACGTGTGAAGTTCAAAAATTTTCTTAAAATTTTCATTATAATGAGGTTAATTTTAAAATTTGGACCCGGTCATAGACATTTGACCATATAGATAACCTTAAAACAATCAAAGTCTTAAAGTTTCAAAGAAAGTAGAGGCAAGCGACATTGAGTAGCATTAGGTTACGTAATAGGTTTTTAGGTATTGTCCATTTATTGATAACATGGGTCTTTCACCCCAGAAGTCCACTAATTGGTAGGCTCCTCCAGTATAGAACTTCTCAACGACAAATGGTCCTTCCCTATTTGGCTCGAACTTCCCACCTATTTTGCGGCGAGCAATAATCACCAACTTTGAATGTCCTCGGGCGGACCAACTTATCATGGGCTTGTACCATCTTTGCCTGGTAGAGCTCCAAAAGTTGTTGTGCTTCCAACCATTTTCCCTTGAGACTCTTCAGTTCTTCAAGTCTGAGTTTTGCACTTTCTTTCATTGTGAGTTGGTTGGCATTGGCGACTCTGAGAGATGGTGTCTGGATTTCTAGCGGTAGCACGGCCTCGGCCCCATACACGAGCATATAGGGTGTACACTGAGTGGGAGTCCTGAAAGTCGTCCGGTAGGCCCACAAGGCTTCTAACAGTTTGTTATGCCAATCCCTTTTATTTTCATCTAGTGTTTTCTTCAAAATATATACCAGTGTCTTGTTGAAGCAGCCAGACCATTTGCTCTGGGATAGTAAATTGTAGAGTATCTCCAATCTATCCCATGTCTTTTGATGAAATTGTTGACCAGACCATTTGCTCTGGGATAGTAAATTGTAGAGTATCTCCAATCTATCTCATGTCTTCTGTCAAAATTGTTGATCTTGGTAGTTTTGAAAGCTGTCCCATTGTCAGAGATTATTCTTCATGGTACTCCAAAATAGTGGATAAATTGGACTTTAAAAAATTGAAAGATGTGCTGTGCCGTAACCTCACGTAACGGTACTGCCTCTGCCCATTTGGAGAAGTAATCTGTAGCGACAAGTATAAAACTGTTTCCTTTGGAAGATGGAGGGTCTATCGGACCTATTATGTCCATGCTCCAACAGTCGAATGATCACGAGGCAACAGTTGGGTGTAGCACATTCGGAGGCTGGTGTAAGACCACCCCATGCACTTGACATTGGTGACATCTTTTGGCTGTATCCATGCAATCGAACATCATTGCTGGCAAATAATACCCGACACTTTTGATCTTCATTTTCATTTTTGGCCCTGACTGGTGAGCACCACACAATCCGGAATGTACTTCTTTAACAATATTCTGTGCCTTGGCTCTGCTCAAACATCGTAGCCACATTTGGTCGAATGATCTTCTGTAGAGAACATTTCCCACCAGGGCATAAGACATGGCCCTTCTTGTGATGTGGTGTGCCTCAGACTTGTCTTCTGGCAGCTTTCCAGAGTACAAATATTCTATTAATGGCTTACGCCAATCTTCGTTGATGTCTGCAACTGTATTTATTGTTTCCTCTTTTCCAAGCTTGTGTAGAGTTTTGAAGTTGTTTCGGGACAAGACTCGTCTTCCTTGCACCGTGACTTCGATGGAATCCTTCAGGGGACACGCCATTTCCATAGCGAGTTTTGCTAGAGCGTCGGCATGAGCATTATCTCCCCAAGAAATCTGGTAGAAAGTCAACTCAGGAATTTGCTCCAGGAGCTTCATTGTGTACTGATGGTACTCTGCTAGTCTTGGTTTTAGAATTTTGTATTGTCCGGCGACCTGCTGAATCACAAGTTGAGAGTCACCATAAATGACAATGTTTGCTATATCCATTGAGATTGCCAATTCCAATACGGTTATTAAAGCTTCTTATTCTGCTTCATTGTTGGTGCACGACTCTTTCAGGTGGTATGAGAACCTCAACATACCTTTAACTGGCGTAATAAAGATCAAACTGATGCCTGCTTTGCCTGGTATAACTGTTCCTGATCACTTGTCTTTCCTAGCTGACGAAGCGCCATTGAAGTACATTTCCCAGCGCTGCACACTAGAAAATTACATTTGTAGTATTTGCTCGTCTGGTAACTTGCCGTTGAGAGAGGACCCAGCTGGCAGTGGGTGTGCAGCGAGAAAGTCTGCTAGTATCTGTCCCTTGATAGCACGAAGGGGAACAAAAGTTATATCAAATTGCAATAAGATCATTGACCACCTTGCTAGACATCCGGAGAGTGTTGGTGGTCGGATCATCAGATATTGTAATGGATTAACTTTTGAGATTAGGGTATTCTTATGAGAAAGCATGTAATGTCTAAGCTTTTGGGCAGCAAAAATTAATGTCAAACAATGCGTCTCAATAGGTGGATACCTTATCTCCGTTGGTATTAGACGACGACATAAGTAGTAGAGAGCATTTTCTTTACCCTCCTCATTGACTTGGGCTAAGAGGGCTCCGAGAGAGTCATCCAAAGCCACGGTATAAAGTATTAACGGTTTTCCTGGAATAGGGGCTGCCAAAATAGGAGGTGTCATTAAATATTATTTAACATCCTTAAAGGCCTGCTGGCATTTCTCTTCCCAAATAAATTTGGCATCCTTTTTAATCAATGCCGAGAAAGGTTGACACCTACTTGAGAGATTAGAAATAAAGCGTCTCAGATATGCCAACTTCCCCTAGAAGGAATGTAGCTGTTTTAAAGTTTTAGGGGGAGGCATTTCCAAGATAGCTTTAATCTTATCCGGGTCGATCTCGATTCCCCGATGACGGACAAGGAATCCTAGAAATTTCCCTGAGGTAACGCCAAAGGCGCACTTTAAGGGATTCATTTTAAGATCATATCATCGCAACTGTTCAAACATGATCCTCAAATTGTACTCGAGTCTGATGAACTCGTTGTCAAGTTCAAAGAAGATTTCAATGATATCGCTTACGACAACACCGATAATGAAGAGCCAACTTTTGAGTGACATGATACACCGCTTGCCATAACCTTAGATCTTTCCGACAAAGAGGAAGAGACACCGCAAGATTCAATAATGATATCTCAAGAAGAAGAAATCATAGAAGTTAACATAAGGAGCAGAAAAGTGTTACCACCGAGAATAGCTCCAACATATAAAGGAAAACAGATAATGACTTTAGAAGAGATACCCCCACCTCCGCCAGTGGAAGAACCACATAATCCAGATAAAATCAGAGGATCATGCAAAGTAGTCACGATGACGGACAACCAATCCCCAGCGGAGTCGCCAGAAGCTGTCGGCGTTATTTCGGGGTTGGTTTGTGGGGAGTTGCCCGTAAGAAGCTGTCGGTCGCTGAATCGAAGTCTCATCGCCCACTTCGGAAGGACGTTGAAGTATGCAATCAAACTTTTTCATTGTTTAAAATGAAAGAGCACTATACCTCAAATCTTGTATGTATCCCGAAGGATAAACACAAGTCTTGAGGATGAGGCTCAATCAAATAAACTAAGGAATGTATGACGTCTGTCTGGTCTGCGAAACCTTTTTATTTGCCGACAAGTTCCTCTATTTAACAAAAATGATTAAATAGGGTTTATATTAAGCTGGGTTTGGACATGATTCCTATAAGGGCAAGCCCCTATAGTTAATTACATCTTAAATGACTGAAATCACATAAGAATACTCTCGATAAAAATCAAGAAAATATTATCTTCAAGGGGCTTCAAAGGGTAGGTCTCTTCAATGAGATCGAGCATAGAGGTGTGAAAGGGGATTGGTTTGAATTTGAAATATTTTATTAGAATCCAAAGGAGGAAGAAATATGGGATGTCATGGATCCAGAGGAGAATCTCGGTGACTTCCCAAGCTATCCTAATGTTTGACTTCAGTTTTGAGGAGAAAAATTTAAACATTTCATCCTGCCAATTTTATTAGTTAGGGCTTACATTCGTGTGAAATGATCACGCAAATAGCCTGGAAGATGTGAGGATTTAGGTCGTGACAAACGACAACCTCAGAATCCTAAGAACAAATAGCTTGGAAGATGTGAGGATTTAGGTCGTGACGAACGACAACCTCAGAATCCTAAGATCAAATAGCCTGGAAGATGTGAGGATTTAGGTCATGATAAACGACAACCTCGGAATCCTAAGATGTATAGCCTGGAAGATGTGAGGATTTAGGTCGTGACAAACGACAACCTCGGAATCCTAAGACGGTATAGCCTGGAAGATGTGAGGATTTAGGTCGTGACAAACGACAACCTCAAAATCCTAAGATGATTTAAGAGCTTATATTATATAGCAGGGCTATGCAAAGGCCTAAAGATAAGGTGAGGATTTACGTTGCATATGCAAGCAACCTCGAAGCTCTATGTCTTTGTTGTTTAAGTCTAAGGAAGGAAGATTGGTTTAGCGGGGGAAGATAGGTTTTGCTGTTGAAGATGGTCATGCTGCCCATCATGCTAGTCCCAAGCTCCTTGCCGTAACAAGTTCAGTTATCTAGTGTGTCAAGTTATAATGTCAAATCAGGTGGCCCTATGGTTGAAGTTCTTTAATTCTTAGTGGTGTCAAGTTATAATATCAAATCAGGTGGCCCTATGGTTGAAGTTCTTTAAATTTTATGGGGGTATGGTCAAGTTATAATATCAAATCAGGTGGCCTTATGGTTGAAGTTCTTTAAATTTTATAAGGGCGTCCAAGTTATAATGCATGCTAGCTCCAAGCTCCTCGCCGCGATGAGTTTGAGTTTTCAAGTGTGTCAAGTTATAATGTCAAATCAGGTGGCCCTATGGTTGAAGTTCTTTAAATTTTATGAGGGCATGTTAAAGTTGATTAGAGAGACACCGGTTAGGATCCTACGGTTCCCTCATTTCGGCATCACTATTTTTTATTGGATTCACTTAGTCCAAAAGAACTTACTAAACTCAACTTAATGAGTTCCATAATTTCATTTAAACCCTGGGAAGCCTTGTTAGCAACCAAAGGTTACCTCCTCCGAGGGATTCCCGATCATCTGATAGAGACATCTTAATTTAGTTGCAATTTACCCCAACTTAATGAGTTCCATAATTTCATTTAAACCGTGGGAAGCCTCGTTAGCAACCGTAAACTTACTAAACCCAACTTAATGAGTTCCATAATTTCATTTAAATCGTGAGAAGCCTCTACCTCCTCCGAGGGATTCCCGATCATCCGATAGAGACATCTTAATTTAGTTGAAGTTGTGGGATTCACTCAGTCCAAATGAACTTACTAAACCCAACTTAATCAGCTCCATAATTTCATTTAAACCGTGGGAAGCCTCGTTAGCAACCGTAGGTTTCCTCCTCCAAAGGGATTCTCATCGATAGAGACATCTTAATTTAGTTGAAGTTGTAGTTTTATGTGATGTTTGTGATTAAATTTTGATTTCATTTAAACCATTGGAAGCCTCGTTAGCAACCGTAGGTTACCTCCTCCGAGGGATTCCCGATCATCAAGACATCTTAATTTAGTTGAAGTTGTGGTTTTTTTGTGATGTTTGTGATTAAATTTTGAGTTATTTCATATTTTTAATGTTGTGGCGGTGAGTTTTATCTGAGTTGGTTTTAATTTTGGTTTCGGCTTATGGTTATGGTTAACATGCAAGTTTATGTTGTTTTCATACATGTAGGTAAATGCAAGCATAAAACATATAAGGAAAAGACAGAAGAATGACGGTACTATAAACAGTAAAACCGTACCTAGCGAGACTTCTCGTTCCACCACCTGAAACTTAAAAATGCATGTGAGGACATTTATGAAGAGCAGGAAGAGTAAATTTCTGATAATTTTCCCAACCCTTTGTCATATCTTGGCAGGTCCTTAGAAGTTTAATTAAGGATGACTTTATCAAGCAAGATATATTAAGTTCAGTAGATCTCCAAGGTGTCCAACAGATCTAGAGAAAGAAGCAGGTCCATGCTACTTTCTCGTTGCCTGGTGAAAAATCTCGAGTTCTTTTTTTTTAACTTATTATGTTGCTTAATAATTTATCCTATAAATTTCCTTAATGCTCAGTGAACATTGATGTCTTAATTATTCCTAAGAATAAGTTAATTATCATTTTTCATTTAATTTGAAAATTATGCGAGTGAATTCCCTTGAAAGGGAAGTTAGTGTAATTTGAACACTTAGCCAAATTTTTAATCCCAATTAGGCTTAGTGGTGTTTCAAGGATGTTTGATTTAATTATGTTTATTTCTCTAATCCTAATTTAGTCAATTTTGATTTGGCCTAAGTCACCACTAAGCCCTTAAGACCTAGATGAGTGTCTTAATTAGTTTTGAAAAGGTTAAGCTTTAAGTGGTCATGATTTAGATTTTATTTGAAAATCAAAATAGGGGTATTAAATTGATTAATTATTGACTTCAAAATTTATACCCCTAAGTCCAGAATCATTTGATTTTAATAAACTTCTAAATTTTAACTTTAGAAATTTATTAACTTATCTTTTTAATGAGGAAAGTGAAATTGGTTTCTACCAATTAACTCCATATGTTTCAAGCATCAAATGAATTGATTAGGATAAGAGGTTACCCATTTCCCTCCTTGATTTAAGCCTAAATGTTAACTAAGGCTAAATTTCCAAAATTACACATTTGCCCCTAAGGCTCTAACACCTCATAATTTGTCAAACTCAATTCAAATGACTTTGAAATTTTTATCCTACCTCATTCATGGGTCAATTAAGACATGAGAGGAGAAAATGTGATTTTTTAGAATTTAATTTATTTTATATAACTATTTTCATGCGAAAATAGGATTTTTCAAAGAAAATTCCTAATTTGACCAAGGTAAATTTTAATCTCTTGAAGTTTTTACTAGACGTTGACCTAGACCAGATAAACCTTTCGACCAAATTTCATAATTTTTTGAATTCTCTGTGATTTATTAGAATTAATTTAATTTCTTGTCTATTTAATAAAAATACCATATTTTAGGTGGTGAAAATAAAGTTTTGTATTTTTGAAAAATCTCTCTGAGGTTAGAGAACTTAGAAGAACAAATTTTATAATTTTTTTGATTTTTCTTTGATTTATTGGAATTATTTTAGTGAAAACACATTTTTAGCTTTTAAAAAATTATTTTTAAGCTTTGAAATTAAATATCTTTATTTAGAAAGTCAGGAAAAATATTCTAATTGTTCCTAAGTGATTAGAAAGCAATTTAGAACATTTCCATGAGTTTTATTATTTTTGTGATTTTTATGAATTTTTAATTATTTTAAATATTTAAAATATGGTAAAAATTAAGTTTTTATTTTAAATATAATGTTATTTTTATAAAATATCCCTGATCACAGAAAACTTAAAAAACTAAGTTTCATAATTTTTTGAGTTTTCTTTGATTTTTTAAAAATTATTTAAGTGTCAAAAGTGATATTTATCTTTAAAAATTAATTTAAATTATCAAATGGACTCAAAATAGTTTGAACTTTTATGATGAGTTTTCTGGATCATAAATCATAGTGGAGATCAAAAATCAAGTCATTTAAATGTTTATATCTTCCAAAATTAATTATTTTAGTGATTTAGTGTTAGTAAAATTTAAGGGTATTTTAGATGAATTGACCCATGAAATTATTTCCAAAGGCTTTTCTAGTCATGATGGACCTTCCAAAACTTTTTAGGATTTTCTAATCAATATGCTAAATTTCCATGATTATTTTAAAGAAATAATGTGGAATAACTTACTAATTTCCATGATTATTTTAAAGAAATAATGTGGAAGATCTTGAAAAATATGGATCTCTATATAGAAACCTCCTCTGAATTTAGAAAAATCAGAAGATGTTTCCCCTTATAGAGGCTACAACATGCCAAAATTTCAAGCCAAGGTGATGTGTCAAAATGCATGAAGAATCAAATGATTAAAATTAGTGTTTAATTAATTAAAAATAAAATATGCATCAAATGGTCTTGAAATTTATTACACATTGTTCTGAGCAAGAGGGTATTTTTATTTTATTTTTGTGACTTTTCTATACAAAGTTATGAGTTTTCTAAGTTAGGGGAGTTTAAATAAATAAAAAAAGCCCTATTTATCTATTTAAATCGCGTGTGCTGACTAGATCCTAGGCAGCTTCGAAGGCATGCGTGGCGCGCTCTGGTTTGACGCTGCCATCCACGTAGCTGCTGACTCGGCCCGCAATTTATGTCCTGGAGCGCTGTCTGACTCGATCTCCTCCGTCCATTTGATACACGCTCGATCAAACGGCTCCCCGTCATTATCCCCAAAAGAATGATCTCGTGATCGTCCACACTAAAACCCTAAGATCTCAGCCTAGACTCAACCAAATAACCTCGGGTTTGATTCTATGGACTCGTCTAAGGGAGAAGAACATGTTCATATGATAATCATGTAATAAAATTAAGCCTAATTAAAAGGAGAATCAAAATAGGCTCTAGATGGGGTGAGGTTTTATACCTTTACTCTGAGATGTGAAGCTTCGATCAGAGAGATTCGGCACGTTCGTCGGGGTCCAAGGAGGCTAAGGATTGAGTCCCTGGTCTTGGTGTAAGGCCAAAGTAGGAATTCGATCACGGCCGAATTTGGGTGTTGGTCTAGAGCTTTGGTAGAGGCTCTGTGGGAGGGGGATTTTATGGGGTTTTGGCTTCTTTCACTGTTGTGAAGGTGTGGGTGAAGTTAATTTGAGTTTGGTGGCCTGTGGAGGTGTATTGGGTTTTGTCCAGGTTTCCGACAAGGTTTCAAGCTCAAAATTGAGCTCCGGCAATGAAAATTGGTTGGGAAAAGTAATTGGAATGCACTGAGGGGATCTTAGGAAAGCTCTGTGAGAAGTTTTGGAGAGGCCTCTCTAAGAAAATTTTCAGCAAACCTCCCATGGCCGTGAAGGTGAGTTTTTATAAAACTGTCCATGGGGTGGCTCTCAAGGCACAAGTTTGGGTGCATTGTGGTGCTTAGGTGGAGGTTAGAGGAGCTCTTCAATTTGATTTGGATGAGCTGGCCTCTCGGTTTGATTTGGGTGAGGTGCCATGGGGGTGGCTCTCGGTTTTGAGCTTTTCCAGCCACTAGGCTGGCCGGCCGGCCAGAGGGAGGTGGCTAGGAGCTTAGGGAACCTAGAGGGATCCATCACAGCAATTTAATGCAAATGTGCTTTGATTTGACAAAGAAATCTTAAGCATGTGCATTTTTGGAAATAATATCCCTTAATTTGGGGGAATTTTTGTCCATGGCTTAATTTAGGTGGTTTCATGGTGTTTGGACTGGTCAATAAGTCCAACTAATGGCTGGGGTGGAGTTAATTTGGTGACTTTAGGGTGGTTAGGTCACATTTAGTGCATGGGTCCAAGTGGGTGCAAATGACCAAAACTAGGGTTTGGGCTAAGTTAGCCATGTCAATTGGCCCAAATAAATTTTTAATTTTGTGTATTGGGTTTGGGCTAGGTTAGCCATGTCAATTGGCTCAATTGATTGTTGAATTTGGTGTAGATTGGGTTTGGGCTAGGTTAGCCATGTCAGTTGGCTTAATTGATTGTTGCATTTGGTGTAGATGATCACAAGGAACAACTTTGGTGAAGAATGGAAATGGTTTTGAGCCCAATTGAAAGGTCAATTTGAAAACAAAACTTGGGTTTGGGCTAGGTTATTCATGTCAATTGGCTCAATTGATTATTTCATTTGGTTTAGATGATCATAGTTTGGGCTAGGTTAGCCATGTCAATTGGCTCAATTGATTGTTGCATTTAGTGTAGATGATCATAATAAATCTTGGTGAAGGATGGAAGTGGTTTTGAGTTCAATTGAAAGGTCAATTTGAAGGAATTTTGAACTTAAATCAAGGATGGAAGTGGTTTTGAGCTCAATTGGAGGGTCAATTTGAGGGAATTTTGAACTTTAATCATTTTGGTCATGTTGGGTGCTGGCCCAAATAAATGTTTCATTTGGTGTATATGATCATAAGGAACAACTTTGGTGAAGAATAGAAGAGTTTTGAGCTCAATTGAAGGGTCAATTTGAGGGAATTTTGAACTTTAATCAATTTGGTCATGCTGGGCTAGGTTTGGGTCTAGCTTGGGTTAGCCTTGGGTTAAGTCCAAATTTATTGTTTTAAATGTTCAATAGGGACCTCATGAAGAGTTTTCAACATGAATTGGATGCCAATTTGGAGGTAAAGGCAATCAATTGGGTGAAATTTGGGGACTTAGCCAATTTGGGGCTAAATTTGGGAATTTTGGATTTAGGCCAAAATCAAATGGATATGAGGCTTCACCAAGGCCAATTGATGGCTGATTTTTGATGTATAGTAATGTTATCAAGATTTTGAAATATTAATTGGGGCCAATTTGCTAGGCTATGGGTTCAATTTGGTGAGATTAGGTCATGTGGCCAAGATTGGGGCTTTGACCTAAATCAAAATTAGGCTCAAATCATGATATTTAGTTTAATTTGGTCATATCAAAAGTTAATTTTAGTTTATGATTGTAATTGGGGTCGATTGAGATCAAATTAATGAACATTTGAGTTGAATTTGGGGAATTTGGGCCCTTAAAGGAAAATTTGGCGGTTTTGGTTAAAGATGGTAAAATTGGTCAAATTGAGTCATGTCATAGTTGAGAGAAATAAAATTGGGAATATTTGGGATTTATTGTGATTTTCTGGGAATTTTTGAAATTTTTAGAATTTTGCCCAAGAGGGGTATTTTGGTAATTTGGGGGTGTTTTAGGGGTAAAAGGCCAAGAGGGGTATTGAGGTACCAACCATCACCAATAAGTCATGGATAAGGCCAAGATGGGTATTTTGATAGATTTGAGGTACCAATCATCACCAATAAGCCATGGGCCTGGAAACCAAGCCCCATTTTGGGTCTTCTACATAGTGGTCTTAGCTAAACCATAGCCCTAGGGCTAGTAGTTTAGTGGACCATCTACATGAGTATCCCAAAAGATCAAGGGATCTAGGCTAGAAATTTGAGTTTAGGGTCGTGAGTGAATGTGGGTACAGATAAGTGTAGTGAGTGTAGTGAGTGCCTTAGCTCTAGACCAATATCTAGGGTCAACCTTAAGGTCCAGCAGTCTTAAGGTTGACTCATCTTGAGTTTCCCCCATAGTGACCTTACCTACTAAGTGCTAGAGGTTAGGACCAATATGTGGAACCTCAAGTTGAGTAAAGAAGAGTTTGAAATTTCTAGTGGTGGGGTGCCTTTTCTATTTTTCTAGGAATAGTCAATAGGAAATTCCTATGGCTAGACCTTAGGCTACTAAAGGGAAAAACTAAACCTCAACCAAAAGTGAGGTCAACATATTGGTATGTCATTCCATAGGGTATAATATCACTAACAAAAAAGTTCACAATGTCGGCATACCACGGAACATGCCACTCATTTATAGTGAACAATTTTTCATTTGGAAAATGCTCATTATTTTCATTTTCAAAACAGAGTGGTTTTTCTAATTCAAGCCTGGACAAATGATCAGCAATTTGATTTTCAATCCCCTTCCGATCTATTATTGCAAAATCAAATTCTTGTAAAAGAAGAATCCATCTTATAAGTCTAGGTTTAACATCATTCTTTTTCATTAAATACTTAATAGCAAAATGATTTGTATGCACTATACAATGAGTTCCAATTAAATATGATCAAAATTTATCAAAAGCATATACTATTGCTAATAACTCTTTTTCAGTTGTTGTATAATTAATTTGAGTTTCATTAAGAGTTTTAGTAGCATAATAAATAACTTTGAAAATTTTATCATATCTTTGTCCTAAAACAGCTCCAATAACATAGTCACTAGCATCACACATAAATTCAAAAGGTTTTTCCCAGTTTGGTGAAACTATGATTGATGCATGGATTAATTTTTATTTCAATAACTTAAAAGCTTTTAGGCATTACTCATTAAAATTGAAAATTACATCTTTCTCTAGTAAATGGCATAAAGGCTTAGCAATCTTTGAAAAGTCCTTAATATATCGCCCAGTAAATGGCATAAAGGCTTAGCAATCTTTGAAAAGTCTTTAATATATCGCCTGTAGAATCTAGCATGTCCTAAAAAACTCCTAATTTTCCTTGCAATTGTTGGATAAGGTAAATTAACGATCACCTGAAATTTTAAGCAGGATCTACTTCCACACCATTTTCTGATATTTGATGACCTAATACAATTCCTCCTGCTATCATAAATTGGCATTTTTCCCAATTAAGGACTAAAGTTGTTTCTTCACAGCGCTTAAGAAATTTAGATAAATTTCTAGACATGAGTCAAATGAAGTTCCAAACACTGAAAAGTCATCCATAAAGACTTTAATCCCTTTTTCAATTAAATCACAAAAAATTGCCATCATACATCTTTAAAATGTAGTAGGGGCATTACATAAACCAAAGGGCATTCTTCTAAAAAAAAGTACCATAAGGACTAACAAACATTGTTTTCTTTTGATCCTCAGGAGATATTTGAATTTAGTGATAACCAGTATATCCATCCATAAAGTATTTATGCCCAGCTAGTCTATCCAACATTTGATCTAGAAAGGGTAATGGAAAATGATTTTTCCTAATGGCAAGATTTAATTTTCTATAAACAATGCATCTTCACCACCCTGTAAGTTCTTTAGTAGGTATTAACTCATTATGTTCATTTACAGTTACAATTACTCTCCTTTTTTAGGAACACAATGAATTAGACTAACCCATGCACTATCTGAAATAGGGTAGATAATTCCAACATCTAACCACTTTAAAATTTCCTTCTTAACAACTTCTTTCATAACAAAATTCAACCTCCTTTGTGGATCAACCCTGGGTTTGCAGTTCTCTTCCATATGAATTTGATGCATACAAATTGAAGGATTGATTCCTTCAATATCAGTAATTGTCCATCAAAATGCTGTCTTAAAATTTTTTAGAATTTTCATCAACCTTTCTTCATCCTCCGTTGTTAATTTCGAGGAAATTATAACTAATAGAGGAATCTCCTAAAAAGGCATATTTTAAATGATCAGGAAGTAACTTCAACTCTAGTTCTAGAGGTTTTTTAATAGATGGACAAAATGATTTATCTTTGTCTATCGTGTCCAAAACCTCAAAACTTTCACGAACATAGTTTGAATCTTCCTTAAAAAGATCTTCACATTGATTTAATTCCTCTTCTTGCTCGTGTTCCAAATCTTTTTCTTAAAATTTTTCTTCATAAGTAGTCTTGAAATGGAATTCGCTCAGAATATTATAACATCCATTCTAAAACATTCATCATCTTTACCTTTTGCAGGGTATTTCATTGATCTTGAAATGTTAAAGTAACAGTTTGATCATTGACGCTCATTGTTAATTCCTCTTTTTGCACATCTATCATTGCTCTTCAAGTGGCTAGGAAAGGTCTCCCCAAAATGATAAGTATCTCTTTATCTTCCTCCATATCTAGCACAATGAAATCAACAGGAAAGACAAATTGATCCACTTTAACTAGGACATCTTCTATAACTCCTTTAGGGTATGCTATCAAACGATCTGCTAACTGCAGAGTTACAGTTGCAGGGGTTATTTTTCCTAATCCCAATCTTTTAAATATTGATAATGGCATAAGTATAATTCTTGCACCTAAATCACATAAAGTTTTCCCATAAAATTTGTCTCTTATTGCACATGGAATTGTAAAGCTACCAGAAACTTTAAGCTTTTCAGGAAGCTTCTTCTGAATTATCGCACTGCACTCCTCACTAAGTGTAATAGTCTCATTATCTTCAAACTTCTTTTTTCTGTTGAGAATATCCTTCATAAAATTTACATACCTCGGCATTTGATATAAGGCTTTAGGAAATGGAATATTAATTGTAAGCTTCTTAAATATATCCATAAATTTTGAAAATTGCTTATCCAACTTCTGCTGACGAAGTCTCTAGGGAAATGGAGGTGGTAGTTTTTTCAAATCAATTTTCTTTGGAGAAATAGGTCTCTGAAAATCTTTTGGAGCTTCCTCTTTTGATTCTTCAATTTCTTCTATCTCTACTTCAATTTCTTTTTGAACCCGACCTTCCAACTCTCTTTTGTTTCTAAGTTGAACGGCTTTTACTTGTTCTTTATTTTGGTCTTTTAGATTTGATTCACTATTACTAGGAAGTGTTCCGTGGGATCTATTACTTAATGAATTTGTTATTTGCCAAAGTTGATTCTCGATATTTCTAATTGTAGCTCCTTCACTTTATAATTGATTTCCCATTTGTAACACCACTTCTTCTATAGATAACTTCTTCTCCATAAACTGTGTATTACTGTTAAAACCTAGAGGATAAGTAGATCTATAATTATTTTTCCCTTGGTTGTTCCAGTTTCCCAATGGGTTTTTTTGGTTGTTCCCAGATTACTGATTATTACCGCCGGAATTGTTATTCCAGTTAAAGTTGGGATGGTTCTTCCAATCTGAGTTATAATAATTGTACTATGGGTTATTTTGTTTAATATTCATTCCATTCAAAGTTTCTAATGATGCTTGAGAATCTACCATTTGGCCTAATGAATTCTCTTTAATCATGGAAATTGGTTGAGAAAAATTCATTCCAAATTGGTCTAACTTCCTTGAAATTGCAGCAACTTGATTTGCTAACATGGTAAATGCATCAGATTCATGAATGTTGGCTACTTTCTTAGGATTTACCCTCTTAGAAGGAAATTGAAAATTATTAGTAGTCATTTCTTCAATTAAAGTGTAGGTATCATGAAATGATTTTGACATCAATGAACCACCAGCGGAGGCATCGATAATTGATCTAAGAGATCCAACTAACCCATTATAAAAACTTTGAATTATTAACTAATCTGGTATAGCATGGTGTGAACACTTTCTTAAGCTTTCTTTAAATACTTCTCATGCTTCATAAATAGATTCCCCTTCAAACTGATTAAAAGATGTAATATCATTTCTAAGCTTCCCAGCAGATAGATTCCCCTTCAAACTGATTAAAAGATGTAATATCATTTCTAAGCTTCGCAGTTTTTGTATGTGGAAAATATTTAGCAAGAAATTTTTGTGCTAAATCACCCCAAGTTCTGATAGATTCAGGTGCTAACAAATTCAACCACATCTTAGCTTTATCCCTCAGTGAGAAAGGAAATAACCTAAGTCTTATAAAATCATCTGATACACCATCGTATTTAAATATAGCACATAATTCTAGAAAATTGGCAAGATGTAAATTTCGATCTTCAGTTGGTGATCCCCCAAATTGATTATTTGATACCATTTGGATAATAACAGGTTTAAGATCAAATGAATTAGCCACTACATTAGGTTTTTGAATACCACAATAAAGTTCATCTATAGTAGGGTTAACATATTCTCTTAAAGGTCTAAACTCTTGATGAATTTCAGCATTTTGATTATTTTGGTCTGTCATTTGTATAATTTTTTCGGATTTTTCAAAATTTATAATTCTTTTGGTTTTTCTGATTTTTCTAATAGTTTTGTAGAATTAAGAATCGTAGGGCACTAGTCCTTCAGAACCTAAACTACGCATACAGTATCATAAAATAAAGTAAAATAAAATTCAAAACACACAGAAAATAAGATACAATACTTAAAGTTTAAATAAAACTTTCTAAAAATAGAAAATTTGCTTTCGATTCCCCGGCAACGACGCAAAAAACTTGATCCATGGATACTGCTAATATGTAGAGTACAACAAAAATTCAGATTATATTTCACTTATTTTTCCTTACTTTGCAACAAAACCAAAAGCTTGATTCTAAAGAAAAATAAGAATTTAACTTTTAATTTATATATTTTGGGATACTACACAAGTATATGTATCGTTATTAAGTAATATAAGACTTTTTGATTAAGACCTGAATATCAAACCCATAGAGAATTTATACAATATGCACTTTTAGAAAACTTCCTATTTTTAAAAAGAAAATTACTTAAACTGAATATATTTTATAGTAATAAAAATTTAAATTTTTTTTGTAATTTTGATATTTTGACAAAATAATAACAACTTAAAAAGATAACTAGAGTTTTGTAGATGAAAAGCACTTAATAAGAAAAATATCTTTCTTCTTATCATGCATCAGTAATAAGTATAAGAATTATGTTATGGAAGTATGCAAACTGTGTTGTGTCAAATAAAAGCAATAATATTCTTTACCCTCAGTAGAGTTGCTATAAAGAACATTGGCTAATTTAAAATTTGAATAGTTCTGAAGACTGGCTAGGTAGTGAAGATACTGCTCTCACTGTAGAGTTCTCTCGATTCCCTTCACCTGGGGGCTAACATCTCATATCAAAACCTAAAACATAAACCAAGTTGGGGGCTTTAACCTGTCACTTTAAAGTCCTCTAACTCTACACCCATCAATGACTATTTCAGTTGGGGGCTTTAACCTATCACTTTAAAGTCCTCTAACTCTACACCCTTCAATGAATATTTTCCAATTTATTTGCACTCAATCATATGAACTACATTATCATTCATACAACCTCGTGTGATTCTTCCCAATTATTGACTGAGACAAACCAGCCCAATTCNAAAGATAAAGAAAACTACTCAGAATTCATAGAGAAAACAAAACCACACTTTAGTTTAAGAGAAGAAATTACTGTCAAACCAACAACAAGTCTCGATTAAAACTAGNGGAGAAAATAAAACCACACTTTAGTTTAAAAGAAGAAATCATTGTCAAACCAAAAATAAGTCTCAATTAAAACCAAAAGTATTCTTAAAATAAAAAGATAGAAACTTATCTCAAGACCTCCACCAAACTCNCACAATTTCCATCCAAAACTTAATTACTTCTCATTTTAAGAAGAAAGATAAAGAAAACTACTCAAAATCCATAGAGAAAATAAAACCACACTATAGTTTAAAAGTAGAAATCATTATCAAACCAACAATAAGTCTAAATTAAAACCAAAAGTAGTCTCAAAGAAAAAATATAAANCTCTTCTCTTTACAATCACTCAAAATAAAATAACAAAAAGGATAAAATAAAAGTAAATGTGGTGCCTAAAAATCTCTTCTAACTAACTCCCTAAATGAGAACTTTCAAAACTTTCCAATACTTTTAATGACCCACACTTTTTGGGACCTTTTCAGGACCTCTTNCTCTTCTCTTTACAATCACTCAAAATAAAATAACAAAAAGGATAAAATAAAAGTAAATGTGGTGCCTAAAAACCTCTTCGAACTAACACCATAAATGAGAACTTTCAAAACTTTCCAATACTTTCATGACCCACACTTTTTGGGACCTTTTCAGGACCTCTTCCAAAGTCCCAATCTTCTTTCTTTTATAATTTTCTAAAAGGTGCCTTGGTTTCTCTTCAAAATATTTCTAGATTTGATGTATTTCCCCAAGATATCCTTTTGTGATAATTTTCATCCATGGTGGTTATAACCACCTATTAAGCTAATGGGTGCCTAAAAAACCTGTTTAAAATTTGCAGAAACCAAATTTACTCTTCCAGTAACTGCCACTAGGGCTTAAGCGTGGGACCTTTGGCACTTAGGTGCGACCTTCTCTGTTTAACTGGCGCTTAAGCACCGGATCTGGCGCTTAGGCGCCAAAACTCTTTTGTACATTTTTCACCTTTTTGCTCCAAATTTGATCATTTTTCACTCCTTTAAGCATTTTCACCCTTTTTATCTGTATCTGCAAGAAAAACACAAAAATACCTTTATTAAAGCGTAATATCTGAAAAATATGTATAAAAATGTGTCTAAAAACACCATATATTTTAGGTGTATTATGAGCTGAGTAAAAATTTCAATTGTTCTGTTGTTCTGCACCATTTTCACCCTTTTTGCTNTGATCATTTTTCACTCCTTTAAGCATTTTCACCCTTTTTATCTGTATCTGCAAGAAAAACACAAAAATACCTCTATTAAAGCGCAATATCTGAAAAATATGTATAAAAATGTGTCTAAAAACATTATATATTTTAGGTGTATCAGGCACTGAGTAAAAATTTCAATTGTTCAGTTGTTCTGCACCATTTTCACCCTTTTTGCTTCCTTTTTGCTTTAAGTCCTAAAAATCAACAACCTACAAGAAAACATCAAAATACTTTCCATTAAGGTGCAATATCACAAAAAATAAGTATAAAATATGAGTCTATAAAAATATTATATATTATTTTCTGGTGTATCAAAATCCCCCAACTTACATGTTACTTGTCCTCAAGTAACTCCTCTACTACATAAAAATATGACTTATAGTAAAGAATTTAACTTCTAANAACTTATCTCAAGTTCTCCACCAAACTCTTGAAGTTCCTTTGAATCTCTTATCTTTGCAATCACTCAAAATAGACTAACAAAAAGAATAAAATAAAAGTAAAAGTGGTACCTGAAAAACTCTCCAACTAACTCCCCAATTTGATGAACTTTCAAAACTTTTCAAGTATTTTCAAGACACTTTTCAAAGTCCTCTCATCTTTCTTTTATAGTTTTCAAAGAGGTGCCTTAGAAACTCTATAAAATGTGTCCCAATTTGATGTATTTTCCAAAGAGATGCATCTTTTCGTGATAATTTTTGTCCATGGTGGTTATAACGATCTATTAAGTTAATGGGTGCCTCAAAAACCTCTTCAAAATTTGCAAAAACAGACTTTACTCGTCTAGTAACTGCCACTAGCCCTTAAGCGCGGGACCTCTGATGCTTATGCACGGTCTTCTCTGTTTAACCAGCGCTTAGACGCTGAATCTGGCGCTTAGGCGCCAAAACTTATTTGCACATTTTTCACCTTTTTGCCCCAAATTTGGTCTTTTTCACTCCTTTAAGCATTTTTCACCTTTTTATTTGTATCTTCAAGAAAAACACAAAAATACCTTCTATTAAAGTGCAATGTCTCAAAAATATGTATAAAACTTTTTCTAAAAACACTATATATTTTAGGTGTATCAGGCAGTACGGTGAGGATGCAAGCAAAGGACAATGGACTTCCATCAACGAATCAAGACTCAACATGAACAAAATTTTCTTCAGGTAAATTTTTCTTAGACTTAAATAACCAATCCATAGGACTTCAAGGTTCTCTGCTTAGCATAACATAAATGCTCAACATATCTTTAGGCTTTTGCACAACCATGTTTTGCAATATAAGCTTTAACCCTCTTAAGGTTCTGAGGTCATTGACTAATACAACAAAAATCCTCCTATCTTTAAGGTTATCGATTGTAAGCCTTAAATAAAAAAAAAATTTGGAGGAGTAAAAATTAAACAAGATCTACTTCAAAACATAAAGCCGAACAATATGATAGTTGAGAAGTCACCGTAGCTAGTCTCAAAATACGTGACATCACCTTACTTTTTGCTTCTTTGGACTTCTAAAATAATTGTTTCTATTGAGTCATTCACTTTTGTCTTTCTTTTGTCCAACCCTAAAAATCTAAACTTTAAAATCTTGATGACAAAGGTCTCTGATCATTATCGAGAGTTTTCTTAAGTGACTTCGATCATTTAGAATGTAATTAACTATAGAGGTTTTCCTCAATAGGGAACTAAGAAAAGCATGTAAGATAAACCCTACATAATCTTCAATAGTATGTAGAGGAACTTGTCGGTCATACATAAAAGTGTTGCAGACCCAACAGATGTCATAAATTCCTTTAGTTTGTTTAATCAAGTGAGCTGTCGAGTAATGTTTCTATTCTTCAAGATAGGTGCATTGTTTGTAGTGTTGTGCTCATTTATGTAAACTTTTAAAATGTATGAGATTTTATTAATCTCATATTTTCAAAATTAAATTACAATTTTTGAAAAGAAAATTATATATACTAAATTAATTTTAAACCACTTTCAAAATTAAAATGACATAATCAAGAATTCCGACTGACAGCCTTGGATTGTGGGAGGAGGAAAGAAAGTGTTAAGGAGGAGATCCATGCTATGGATTTCACACGCGGGGAGCAAGTTTGTGAATTCTAAATTGACGGGCTTGAGATTTCGTGGGGAGGGTGTCAGGTATGGCTCATATCTAGGGAGTTGGAGTTTCTTGGTGAAGAGGTGTGTCTCCTGGTGAAGAGGAGTGTCTCTTGGAATAAAGGGGGTTGGGGGGAGCGAGGGTGTGATTGTAATTTTATATGAGGGTTAGTAGATGTCTATATATATGTGTGTAACCCTATGGGATGTATTGTAACTTCTCTGAAATAGTGAAACCACCACTCGCTCCCGAGGATGTAGGCAATTCTTCGCCGAACCTAGTTAAATCTCTATTTCTTCTTCTGATTTGTGTTGATTCCTATTTTATTCCGCTTCAATTTCATAACAATTGGTATCAGAGCCTCTTTCGAGGGAACAGGAGGAGTCGATGCAAGAAGGATTTCAAAGAGGAATTGCGGCATTCGTGGTTTTTCAGTAGGGTTGCAAGGCATTCGACGTTCGGTAGATTGTTCACGATGCAAGAGGAGTCGCGGGGGTCTTCTTTCGGATTCACAATCAGTTCGAGAAGGGAGAACATGATCTGCGAGTTGTTGCGGGAGGGAAGTTCCACGGTTTGCGGCAACCTGCGACATTACGAGGTGATTTGCGGGAGTTCGCGAATCGTCTTCTTCGGTAGAGGCGAATCGCGGGCCGCGGCAGTTCAGACGGATCGGAGTCGTGATAGAAGAAGATCGCGACAGGCAGAGGAGAATCGCGGCAAGGAGGTGTACAACAAAATTTTCGCGGTTCTTCGAGGATGGTATGATTCACTACGGACGGGAATAGGAGTTTTGCGACAGACCAGTTCGCGATCAGCGGAGAAAATCTCATTCGTGGGAAGAAGATCTGGCCAGATCGCGAGTTCGCGAAGCCTTGTTCAACAGTTTTGGCAGTTCGTGCGAAGAGAGAGTTCGTTGCCCTCGTCGAACAGGCAGGGGGAGAAGTGGTTAGCGAACAAGCAGGAGTTCGCTGCAGTAAGGAAGAATTGCGCTCTTCTATTGGTGGTAGCGAACAAGAGTTGGCAGTACCGCTAAGGGGAGGAGTTCGGCAGGTTCAACAATCCGTGGGAAACAGAGGCTGTCCACTGTGAACAGGAGTCTTATTTTACAGAAAATTTGAGGAATTCGACCAGTTAAATTTGACCGTTCGTCACAGGAGATTTTGCAACAGGTGAAGTTCGGTAGGGTGTAGGAGGCGAGCAAGCACGATTATTTCGTGAACAGAAGTTTCGTGGAGGTATTCCTCCAACAGGTGCGAAGGGATTCGTGGCTCGCAGAAACAACAATTGACCGAGGTACTGGTACGAACAAAAAAAGTGCTTCGTGGGAAAATTTGATTCATGAATCACAGGAGAATCGCGGGATAGTTGTTGCATTTCACAAGGAAAATTTCAGGTTTCTTTGAATTTATTTGCGGAGTATTTTCTTTTATTTTTCGAAGCAAGGCAGGAAAATACGGTGCAGGATTAAGTTTCAAATAGCAATGTCTGGAGCAAAACTAGAGATAGTAAAGTGCGATGGAACTGGGAACTTCGAATTGTGGAAAATAAGGGTGAAAGATTTGTTGGCACAACAGGGAATTTTGAAGGCTTTGCGAGTTACGAAACCTGATAATATGGAAGACGAAGATTGAGAAGAGTTACAACTTCGAGCGGCAGATACTATACGTTTATGTCTGACAGATGAGATTATGTATCATGTTATGAATCTGAAATCTCCAGGAGAAGTATGGAAGAAATTGGAATCTCAGTTTATGTCTAAATCTCTGACGAATAAATTGTATCTGAAGCAAAGGATGTATGGGTTGNTCAGATCATCTGTATGAGCATTTATGGCCTCCATGTTCTGCATCTTATGATCCATCCTCAAAATATCTCCCTACTGAATCATCATCTGGTCCAATAACTCCCTATTACTGGGGTCACTTGAAGTAGGCTCACTAAAAGTAGGGGTCCTAGAAGTAGAAGGAATATCCCTGACCTTACTTCCAGATCTCCAATCAACATGGGACTCATAAGTCTCAATGTTTGCAGGCCCAATCAGTCTCTGAGGCTCAATCATCTCCTCATCAGGTTTAAAATCAACTCCTGCATGCTCACAGAGTGTATAAATGAGAGCAGGGTGTGTCAATCCACTAGTGGTCTCTCCCAGAGCAATAGATCGAGTATTCATATAAATGATAGAGCCTACATTTATATCCATCACTTGTTGAATATAGTAATTCAGGATGGCTTTATCCTTGGTCACTTCACTATGATGGTTTGTTGGAATCATCCTCCCAGAAATAAAATAATGTCAGGCCTTAGATACTACATTTAACATAGAAAGGGGAAAGTTAACTTTAACTCCATTCTTTACTTTCCAAGCCCCTTTCACCAGTCAAAAAAGAAATAACCTCATCTAAGGCCTCATCTGTGGCAAAGAATGAATGATACTCGCATCTATAAACATCTTCTAACTGATAAAACTCATTTATTTTTCTTTGAGTAAACTCCACCCTTTTTCCTTGAACAAAAAAAAAATCATCAGAAGCCTCCAGAAAGTTGGCATAAAACTCCATAACTATCCCAGCTAGCACATCGACAGTAAAATAACAGAAGTTTTCCCACTACCGAGCGATAATCAATCGTCCAACTTCTCCTCCTAGATTTTTGAAACCTCAATCCATAATCACTTTCTTAATTTCTCAAATATTATGAAATTTAGCACTAGCTTTAAAGCTAACAAACTTTTGCTCGTCATATTCTATTTTCTTTTGCTTGATCTAGGTGTCATAGGAAATCTAGAAAAATTTGATAAAAATCTGAATAAATTCCAAAATTCAGAAAATCAAAATGTAAAGCACTTTAAACTTAAATACACTAAGTAAAAGTTTTTCACCAAAGAATTTTTGTAAAATCTCTAAAAAAATCCCAAAACTTTTGGATCTAGGCAATGTAAGAAAAATCTTTGGTGAAAATTAAAAATTTACTTTAAAGTGTAGCTCTTACTTAGAGAAAATGAAATCTGAAGTTCCTTTACCTCTAAATCGCCTCAAATCCGCCCAAAATCAAGCCCTAGGTGTGAAAACCGAAGGTTGAAGGTGACTTTAGGGGTAAAAATGGAGGTTTTGCGATGAAAATCACAAATTAAAGGGGTTATTACTACTCTCGGGTCGAAGGCACCGTCGGCGCCCATGCCAGCGCTGTCGGCGCTGATGGCCCGAAATTCACTATTTTGATTTTTTTTTCAAATTGTCAATTTCTTTTTAATTTACTCCAATGATTTTTAGTATTTTTAAACAAAAATTTGTATCTAACAATAATTCACAAATAAACATTTCACAAACAATCTTTTCATAAAACGCAACAAACTAACTTTTATATATGAAAATACACTTTTTACAAACACATTTCACAAATCACAACTTCACACCTATTAAGAAAACTAATTATAAATCAGCATCGAAATCAAGCCACAACACTAAACGCTAACACAAAATTATACACATAATCAAAGTTCAAAGTTCTAAAGCAAAAACAAATCAAACCAAATCAAATCAAATCCACACAATTACATCAAATAAATAAATATTCTTAACCAAGTAGAGAATCCAAAGTCTTCAGTCATTCTGCTACATCTTCAGTGCTTTCACCTCTGCTAATATCTCCCATGGATTGGTAATGAACATATAGGTTGTAGAAGGATTGGTACAGGAAGTGATCTGTAGAATTTTCTTCGATCCACCCATTTTCTTTAAACATCAAAACTTATCCCGCTTCAAAAGTTCCAGTATGATCAAAATTTTCTTTCATTCTCTAATCAAGGTGATCAAAAAGGTACTTAAGATCTCCCACTGCATTCATAATACTCTGAAGTTCCCTTTCAATTTTCTTTAATTTCTTCTCCAAAGTAAGTGAACTTCCTACTGTTTGTGGTATTAATGGAGTTGAAGTTTGTGAAGAATAATCCATAATATCATTCAGTGCTTTATTTCAATTACCAAAATATTGATCATCAATAGGGATCATGGGCTCCCATGGTAGTAAAACTTTTTCCCAACTTTCATATGGCACTTGAGATTGACTGCAAATCAAAAAAATTATAGAAGGATGCCCAAGTCCATAAATTGGCCCATTCATAATAATACCCATAATAGATTTAAATATGATTGATCCTATATCAATATGTTTTTCCATTTGAATACAGTAGTTTAAAATAATACTTTCCTTGGTGACTCTACTAATCTCCATAGTATGGGGTGATTTTGTACAAATAAAGAAATGTCACTGCTTCAAAATTGGATTAAGTGATGAAGCTGGAAAACTAATATATCCTTCATCTTGTACTTCCCACATATCACTTTCATCCGTTAGAAAATTATAAACATCTTGCATCAAATCTCGTGTAGGAATGAAATTTGTATAATGATATATTGGAATATTTTCTATCATACACAATTCATTAATCCTCACAAGAGTAAATGGTACAGCCTTATCTCGTATGAAGACAACTACTTGGGTAATTCCATGTAGATTTGCATAGAACTCCTTCACTACAGGCACAACAACCGCAGTGGTAGTGTAACATAGAACTTCCCATCGCCTTTGCAAAATGATCTTGTCAATTAGAGCACTTGGATTGATAATTTCATGATTAACAAATCCTCTCTCCTTGATCAATCACTTCTTTGTAATAACTTTATCCTATAATCTTTGCACATCAAAACTAATAAACTTTCTTTTATTGAAAACTTCATACCTTGAAGTATTTATGGAATTAGAAACCATGGAATCTAAAAATAGGAAGTTTCTAGGCGTCCTAGGAAGTTTTTAGGACTTTAAAAACACATCCTGACGGTTATTATGGAGTGAAATCTTGTCAAAGTCCACCAAAAGTCGTCTGAACCTTCAAACCACTCTTGGCACCGTTGGTGCTTCCGATTGGCACTGTCGGCGCTGAGGTCTATTTTCTTGGGCGCCGTAGGTGCCCATTCTGGCCCCATCGGCGCCACTGGCCAAAAATTTGCGACTTTCATTTTTTGTTCAATTTAATTCCAACTTTTTCTCCAATACCAATATTTGACTTAATTTATAATAAATTCAATCGTGTAGGATTATTATCTACTAATATATAAGACACTTATCAAACAAAATAATAATACATAGACATATATGTATGGGTTGCCTCTTAAAAAAGTGTTTGGTTTAACATCGTCAGCCTGACACACCATTTGTAAGTTGGGTTGACTTAACATTAAAACTTATTTAAATTGAGGTATGTGCCCTTCATAATAATGTTTCAAACGATGCCCATTAACTTTAAATACCTTTCCAGTGTTAGGATTTTTAATAACAATAGTTCCATAATGATAGACTTTAATTACTTTAAATGGTCCTAACCATCTGTATTTCAATTTTCCTGGAAACAATCTTAATTCTGTATTATATAATAGAACTTCTTGTCCAGGTTCAAATTTCTTCTGAATAATCTTTCGATCATGCCATATTTTCATTTTTTCTTTATAGATTTTTGCATTATCATATGCTTCATTTCTTATTTCCTCAGTTCATTCAGTTACAATAATCTTTTCTCACCAGCATCTTTTAGATTAAAATTAAATTCCTTAATAGCCCAAAATGCTTTATGCTCTAATTCTACTAGTAAGTGGTATGTTTTTTCAAATATCAGTCTGTATGGGGACATTCCTATATGAGTCTTATAAGTAGTTTTATATGCCCATAATGCAGTATCTAGTCTAGCAGACCAATCCAA
>JXCR01137634.1:10982-55880 GCA_002079205.1 Phalaenopsis hybrid cultivar | reverse complement strand
AACCAAGTGTGTGAGAGTTGCATGATTTCAAAGCAAACAAGACTGCCATTTCCTGCCCAAGCCAACTTTCGAGCGGAGCACCCTCTACAATTTGTGCACGCGGATCTGTGTGGTCCGATCACCCAGACATCACTCGCCGGTAACAAGTATTTCTTTTTACTTGTTGATGATTATAGTCGTTGGATGTGGGTGTACATGCTCAAAGAAAATGGTNAAACTTCTAGCAGATCAGATCATCTGTATGAGCATTTATGGCCTCCATGTTCTGCATCTTATGATCCATCCTAAAAATATCTCCCTGCTGAATCATCATCTGGTCCAATAACTCCCTATTACTGGGGTCACTTAAAGTAGGCTCACTAAAAGTAGGGGTCCTAGAAGTAGAAGAAATATCCTTGACCTTACTTCCAAATCTCCAATCAACATGGGACTCATAAGTCTCAATGTTTGCAGGCTTAATCAGTCTCTGAGGCTCAATCATCTCCTCATCAGGTTTAAAATCAACTCATGCATGCTCACAGAGTGTATAAATGAGAGCAGGGTGTGTCAATCCACTAGTGGTCTCTCCCAGAGCAATAGATCGAGTATTCATATAAATGATAGAGTCTACATTTATATCCATCACTTGTTGAATATAGTAATTCATGATGGCTCTATCCTTGGTCACTTCACTATGATGGTTTATTGGAATCATCCTCTCAGAAATAAAATAATTCAGGCCTTAGATACTACATTTAACATAGAAAGGGGAAAGTTAACTTTAACTCCATTCTTTACTTTCCAAGCCCCTTTCACCAGTCAAAGAAGAAATAACCTCATCTAAGGCCTCATCTGTGGCAAAGAATGAATGATACTGGCATCTATAAACATCTTCTAACTGATAAAACTCATTTATTTTTCTTTGAGTAAACTCCACCCTTTTTCCTTGAACAAAAAAAAAATCATCAGAAGCCTCCAGAAAGTTGGCATAAAACTCCATAATTATCCCAGCTATCACATCGACAGTAAAATAACAGAAGTTTTCCCACTACCGAGCGATAATCAATCGTTCAACTTCTCCTCCTAGATTTTTGAAACCTCAATCCATAATCACTTTCTTATTTTCTCAAAGATTATGACATTTAGCACTAGCTTTAAAGCTAACAAACTTTTGCTCGTCATATTCTATTTTCTTTTGCTTGATCTAGGTGTCATAGGAAATCTAGAAAAAATTCATAAAAATCTGAATAAATTCCAAAATTCAGAAAATCAAAATGTAAAGAACTTTAAACTTAAATACACTAAGTAAAAGTTTTTCACCAAAGAATTTTTCTAAAATCTCTAAAAAAAACCCAAAACTTTTGGATCTAGGCAATGTAAGAAAAATATTTGGTGAAAATTAAAAATTTACTTTAAAGTGTAGCTCTTACTTAGAGAAAATAAAATCTGAAGTTCCTTTACCTCTAAATCGCCTCAAATCCGCCCAAAATCAAGCCCTAGGTGTGAAAACCAAAGGTTGAAGGTGACTTTAGGGGTAAAAATGGAGGTTTTGCGATGAAAATCACAAATTAAAAGGGTTATTACTGCTCTCGGGTCGAAGGCACCGTCGGCGCCCATGCCAGCGCTGTCGGCGCTGATGGCCCGAAATTCACTATTTTGATTTTTTCAAATTGTCAATTTCCTTTTAATTTACTCCAATGATTTTTAGTTTTTAAACACAAATTTGTATCTAACAATAATTCACAAATAAACATTTCACAAACAATCATTTTCACAAACAACAACAAACTAACTTTTATATATGAAAATACACTTTTTACAAACACATTTCACAAATTATACCTTCACACCTATTAAGAAAATTAATTATAAATCAGTGTCAAAATCAAGCCACAACACTAAACGCTAACACAAAACTATACACATAATCAAAGTTCAAAGTTCTAAAGCAAAAACAAACNACAGATTACAGTGATGGTGATGCGCTTTCAGTTACAACAACTCAGTTAAAGGATGGATGGATTCTTGATTCAAGATGTTCTTATCACATAACACCTAACAGGCAGTGGTTTACTTCATACAGGTTATCTAATTATAGTTCAGTCTATTTGGGTGATAATAGACGATGCAATATTGCTGGTATTAGTAAAGTCAGAATTAAGATGTTTGGTGATACTGTTAGAACATTACATGTTCCAGAGTTGAAGAAGAATTTGATTTCCTTGGGCACTCTAGACAGAAATGGTTTCATTCCTAAACAGATGAGGATAGGAAAACCATCGGAATTGTTAAGAGTGCACTAACTGTGATGAAAGGAAAGATCACTGTAGAACATCTATAAACTTATAGGGAGTACTGTTGCAGGTGGAGATCGCTCTGTTGAATCACATGGTGAAAATGCAACAGGAACTTTGACCAAGTCAGGTTAGATGATTTGGTTGCCCAACCCACTTTGGTGTAAAGAAACTCCATGAAATTTTTTCTCCTAAGAGGCAGGATATTCTCAAGGTAGAAATTTTTTCTCCTAAAGGATTGGATATTCACAAGNTAAACATCTTGCATCAAATCTCGTGTAGGAATGAAATTTGTATAATGATATATTGGAATATTTTCTATCATATACAATTCATTAATCCTCACAAGAGTAAATGGTACAGCCTTATCTCGTACAAAGAAAACTCCTTGGGTAATTCCATGTAGATTTGCATAGAACTCCTTTACGACAGGCACAACAACCACAGCGGTAGTGTAACATAGAACTTCCCATCGCCTTTGCAAAATGATCTTGTCAATCAGAGCACTTGGATTGATAATTTCATGATTAACAAGTCCTCTCTCCTTAATCAATCACTTCTTTGTAATAACTTTATCATATAATCTTTGCACATCAAAACTAATAAACTTTCTTTTATTGAAAACTTCATACCTTGAATTATTTATGGAATTAGAAACCATGGAATCTAAAAATAGGAAGTTTCTAGGCGTCCTAGGAAGTTTTTAGGACTTTAAAAACACATCCTGATGGTTATTATAGAGTGAAATCTTGTCAAAGTCCACCAAAAGTCGTCTGAACCTTCAAACCACTCTCGGCACCGTCGGTGCTTCCGATTGGCACTGTTGGCGCTGAGGTCTGTTTTCTTGGGCACCGTCGGTGCCCATTCTGGCCCCATCGGCGCCACTGGCCAAAATTTTGCGACTTTCATTTTTTTGTTCAATTTAATTCCAACTTTTTCTCCAATACCAATATTTGACTTAATTTATAATAAATTAAATTATGTAGGATTATTATCTACTAATATATAAGACACTTATCAAATAAAATAATAATACATAGACATATATGTATGGGTTGCCTCTTACAGAGTGTTTGGTTTAACGTCGTCAGCCTGACACACCATTTGTATAGTTGGGTTGACTTAACATTAAAACTTCCTTAAATTGAGGTATGTGCCCTTCATAATAATGTTTCAAACGATGCCCATTAACTTTAAATACCTTTCCAGTGTTAGGATTTTTAATAACAATAGTTCCATAATGATAGACTTTAATTACTTTAAATGGTCCTAACCATCTGTATTTCAATTTTCCTGGAAACAATCTTAATTCTGTATTATATAATAGAACTTCTTGTCCAGGTTCAAATTTCTTCTGAATAATCTTTCGATCATGCCATATTTTCATTTTTTCTTTATAGATTTTTGCATTATCATATGCTTCATTTCTTATTTCCTCAGTTCATTCAGTTACAATAATCTTTTCTCACCAGCATCTTTTAGATTAAAATTAAATTCCTTAATAGCCCAAAATGCTTTATGCTCTAATTCTACTAGTAAGTGGTATGTTTTTTCAAATATCAGTCTGTATGGGGACATTCCTATATGAGTCTTATAAGTAGTTTTATATGCCCATAATGCAGTATCTAGTCTAGCAGACCAATCCAAATTATAAGGATTTACAACTTTTTCTAAAATATGTTTAATTTCACAATTTGATATCGTTGCTAGACCGCTAGTATAAGGATGATAAGCAGTAGAGAATCTATGGATAATATCATATTTATTAATTAATTTTTTTATTCTCTTATTCCTAAAATGAGATACTCTATCAGTAATAATTAATCTCTGGCATTCCATATCTTGTAAAAATATTTTTAATTAAAAATTTAGAAACACTCCAAGCATCACATCTGAGTACAGCAATAGCTTCAATCCATTTGGACATATAATCAACAACAAGTAATATGTATAAGTTTCCAAATGAAGGCATAAATGGTCCCATAAAATTTAATCCCCACATATAAAAAATTTCAACTTCCAATGTGTAATTTAGAGGCATCTCATTTCTTCTAGAAATATTTCCTACTAGGTGACATCCATCACACATTTTAAATATGCAGTTCTATTTGTTCTAAAATGTCCTCCAAATTCAGAATCATGACATCTTTCAATTAAAAGTTGAGTTTTTTCATAAGGAACAATCTTCTAATAATTAGATCTTTACATTGTTTATATAAATATGGGTCATCCCAAAAGTAATCTTTTGAATCATATATAAATTTATTTAATTGTGAATTTTTCATATCAGGTGGTAAAATATCACTTACAATATAGTTCACTATATCAGCACACCACTGTACATTCATTTCATCAACACTATATAACCATTCATCAGGGAAATTTTCTAAAATTTTATTTGCAAAATTAGTTAATATTTCTATTTATATTCTAGACAAATGATCAGCTATTTGATTATAATTTCTCTTTCTATCAATCACGGTAAAATCAAACTGTTGCAATAGAAGTATCCATCTAATTAATCTTGGTTTTGCATCCTTCTTTTGCATCAAGTATTTATTAGCAAAATGATTTGTATACACCATACATTTACTTCCAATTAAATAAGGTATAAATTTATCAATGGCATTGTAATAGCTAATAACTCTCTTTCAGTAGTATTATAATTAATTTGAATTATTTAGAGTCTTACTAGCATAATATATAACTTTAAAAACTTTATCGTGCCTTTGTCCTAATAATGCCCCAATAGCATAATCATTAGCATAACACATTATTTCAAATAGTTTTTCTCAGTTAGGTGGTACTATTATAGGTGCAGTGACTAAGTTTTTCTTTAATAATTCAAATGCTTTTATGCATTCCTCATCAAAATCAAATTTCTTATCTTTTTCTAAAAGTTGGCATAGCGGCTGTAAGAACCAGCATGTCCTAGAAAACTTCCCCCCCCTTTAACATTAGTAGGTGGTGGTAATTTTTCTATAACTTAGATTTTTGCATGATCTACCTCCATGCCTTTTTCAAAAATTTTATGCCCAAGCACAATACCTCCTGCAACCATAAATTGACATTTTTCCCAATTTAATATTAGATTGACTTTGTCACATACTTCTAGAAATTTTTCTAAATTATTAAGACATAACTCAAATGAAGTCCCAAATACAAAAAAAATCATCCATAAACACTTCCATTCCATGTTCTATAAAACTGCTAAAACTTGTCATCATGCATCTTTGAAATGTTGCAGGTGTATTGCATAGTCCAAAAGGCATTCTACAAAAAGCAAATGTTCCATATGGGCTTGTAAATGTTGTTTTCTCTTGATCATCTGTAGCAATTGGAATTTGATGATAACCGGTATATCCATCTAAAAAGAAATAATATTTATTCTCAGCCAATCTATCCAACATTTGGTCTAAAAAGCGTAAAGGAAAGTGATCTTTTCTAGTGGCCATATTTAATTTTCTATGGTCAATACAAATTCGCCAACTAGTAACTTGTCTTATTGGTATTAATTCATTTTTCTCATTTTCTTCAACAGTCAATCCTCCTTTCTTTGGAACACAGTCNTGTAGAAGGATTGGTACAGGAAGTGATCTGTAGAATTTTCTTCGATCCACCCATTTTCTTTAAACATCAAAATTTATCCCGCTTCAAAAGTTCCAGTATGATCAAAATTTTCTTTCATTCTCTAATCTAGGTGATCAAAAATGTACTTAAGATCTCCCACTGCATTCATAATACTCTGAAGTTCCCTTTCAATTTTCTTTAATTTCTTCTCCAAAGTAAGTGAACTTCCTACTGTTTGTGGTATTAATGGAGTTGAAGTTTGTGAAGAATAATCCATAATATCATTTAGTGCTTTATTTCCATTACCAACATATTGATCATCAATAGGGATCATGGGCTCCCATGGTAGTAAAACTANTATTAAATTTTACTTCTTAATCATTAACTCTCATTATTAATTCTCCTTTTTGCACATCTATTACAGCTCTTCGTGTTGCAAGAAATTGTTCTCCCTAAAATAATGGGAATCCTTTGTCTTCCATCATATCCAATACTATAAAGTCTATTCCACTTTTACTAGCACATCCTCTATAACTCCTTTTGGATAAGTTATTGATCGATCAGCTAACTGAAGAGTTACAGTAGTCGGGGAAATTTCTCTTAAATCTAAAAATTTAAAGATCAATAAGGGCATGAGATTGATACTCGCTCTTAAATCACATAAAGTTTTTCCATAAAACTTTTCACCAATTGCACAAGGTATAGTAAAATTACCAGGATCTTTTAATTTTTCAGGAAGTTTTTTCTGAATAAGAACACTACACTCTTCACTGAGTGCAACGTTCTCATAATATGTAAACTTCCTTTTCTTATTTAGTACATCATTCATATAATTCACATAACTTGGCATTTGTTCCAAAGCTTCAATAAAAGAAATATTTATTAGGATTTCCAAAAATTTTGTAAATTATTTATCTTTATTTTTCTGCTTCAGTCTTTGAGGAAACGAAGGTAATGGTTTTTCTAAAGGAACCTCTGTTTGTTCATTTTCATGTTGATTATTTTTCATTTCTTCCTTCTCTTCGTCAACTTCAATTTCTCTTTAGATCCTTGTTTCAACTTCTTTTCCACTTCTTAATTGAATACCTTTAATTTTCTCTTTATTTTCATCTTTTGGATTAACTTCCAAAGTACTCGGAAGAATTCCATAAGGTCTGTTACTAAGTTCAGTAGCAATATGTCCTAATTGATTTAAAATATTTCTAATGACAGCCCCTTGATTTTGTATTTGATTTGCCATATTCAACATCACTTCTTCCATCGTCAACTTCTTTTCCTTAACTTGTGGGTTAGGACTGAGTTAAATCCCGGAGGATAATAAGGTCAAAAATTAGGATTTCCTTGATTGTTCAGATTTCTAGATGGATTCACCGAATTATTATAATTATTCCAACAGAGGATAATAAGGTCAAAAATTAGGATTTCCTTGATTGTTCAGATTTTTGGATGGATTCACCAGATTGTTTTAACTATTCCAACTAAAATTAGGGTGATTTTTCCATCTAGGGTTAAAATAGTTTGAATAGGGATTGTTATTTCAATTATTTATAGTGTTTGAAGTTTCATAAGATGGTTGAATATCAATAATCTATCCTAGTGAATTTTCCTTTAATACTGGGGGTATTTGAGAACAGTTCATTCCTATTTGATCAATCTTTTTAANTAGCAGACCAATCCAATTTATAAGGATTTACAACTTTTTCTAAAATATGTTTAATTTCACAATTTGATATCTTTGCTAGACCGCTACTCTGAGGATGATAAGTAGTAGAGAATCTATGCATAATATCATATTTCTTAATTAATTTTTTTGATTCTCTTATTCTTAAAATGAGATACTCTATCAGTAATAATTACTCTCGGCATTCCATATCTTGTAAAAATATTTTTAATTAAAAATTTAGAAACACTTCAAGCATCACATCTGGGTACAGCAATAGCTTCAATCCATTTGGACATATAATCAACAACAAGTAATATGTATGAGTTTCCAAATGAAGGCATAAATGGTCCCATAAAATTTAATCCTCACATATAAAAAATTTCAACTTCCAATGTGTAATTTAGAGGCATCTCATTTCTTCTTGAAATATTTCCTACTAGGTGACATCCATCACACATTTTAACTTGAAAAATCTTATATGCAGTTCTATTTGTTCTAAAATGTCCTCCAAATTCAGAATCATGACATCTTTCAATTATCAGTTGAGTTTCTTCATAAGAGACAATCTTCTAATAATTAGATATTTACATTGTTTATATAAATATGGGTCATCCCAAAAGTAATCTTTTGAATCATATATAAATTTATTTAATTGTGAATTTTTCATATCAGGTGGTAAAATATCACTTACAATATAATTCACTATATCAGCACACCACGGTACATTCATTTCATCAACACTATATAACCATTCATCAGGGAAATTTTCTAAAATTTTATTTGCAAAATTAGTTAAGATTTCTATTTATATTCTAGACAAATAATCAGCTATTTGATTATAATTTCTCTTTCTATCAATCACGGTAAAATCAAACTCTTGCAATAGAGGTATCCATCTAATTAATCTTGGTTTTGCATCCTTCTTTTGCATCAAGTATTTAATAGCAAAATGATTTGTATACACCATACATTTACTTCCAATTAAATAAGGTATAAATTTATCAATGGCATTGTAATAGCTAATAACTCTCTTTCAGTAGTATTATAATTAATTTGAATTATTTAGAGTCTTACTAGCATAATATATAACTTTAAAAACTTTATCGTGCATTTGTCCTAATAATGCCCCAATAGCATAATCATTAGTATCACACATTATTTCAAATAGTTTTTCTCAGTTAGGTTTTACTANAACACATTATTTCAAATAGTTTTTCTCAGTTAGGTGGTACTATTATAGGTGCAGTGACTAAGTTTTTCTTTAATAATTCAAATGCTTTTATGCATTCCTCATCAAAATCAAATTTCTTATCTTTTTCTAAAAGTTGGCATAGCGGCTGTAAGAACCAGCATGTCCTAGAAAACTTCTCCCCCCTTTAACATTAGTAGGTCATGGTAATTTTTCTATAACTTGGATTTTTGCAAGATTTACCTCCATGCCTTTTTCAGAAATTTTATGCCCAAGCACAATACCTCCTGCAACCATAAATTGACATTTTTTTCCAATTTAATATTAGATTGACTTTTTCACATACTTCTAGAAATTTTTCTAAATTATTAAGACATAACTGAAATGAAGTCCCAAATACAAAAAAATCATCCATAAACACTTCCATTCCATGTTCTATAAAACTGCTAAAAATTGTCATCATGCATATTTGAAATGTTGCAGGTGCATTGCATAGTCCAAAAGGCATTCTACGAAAAGCAAATGTTCCATATGGGCTTGTAAATGTTGTTTTCTCTTGATCATCTGTAGCAATTGGAATTTAATGATAACCAGTATATCCATCTAAAAAGAAATAATATTTATACTCAGCCAATCTACCCAACATTTGGTCTAGAAAGCGCAAAGGAAAGTGATCTTTTCTGGTGGCCATATTTAATTTTCTATAGTCAATACAAATTCGCCAACTAGTAACTTGTCTTATTGGTATTAATTCATTTTTCTCGTTTTCTTCAACAGTCAGTCCTCCTTTCTTTGGAACACAGTGAATTGGGCTTACCAAAGCACCATCTGAAATAGGATATATAATTCCAGCATCTAACTATTTTAAAATCACTTTTTTAACAATTTCTTTCATTATTGGGTTTAATCTTCTCTGAGGATTAGCTTTAGGTTCATATTATTCATCTAATAAAATTTTGTGCATACAAATTGAAGGACTAATTCCTTTAATAGCTGCTAAAGTTCATCCAAAAGCCTTTTTATACTTGTTCAACATTTCTATCAACTTTTGTTCTTGAATTTCAGTTAACTCAGAAGATATAATAACAAGCAATGTAGATGACTCTTCTAAAAATACATACTTTAAATGGACAGGTAATATCTTTAATTCAAGTTCAGGTGGTTTAATACTTGAAGTAATGAGATTNAGTGATCCTACTAATTCATTGTAAAAGGTTTGAATTATTAACCAATTTGACAATGCATGGTGTGGACATTTTTTAAGTTGATCCTACTAATCCATTGTAAAATATTTGAATTATTAATCAATCTGGTAAAGCATGATGTGGACACTTCGTAAGAAGATCTTAAATTCTTCCCAGGCTTCATATATCGATTCCCCTTCAAACTGACAAAAAGATGTAATATCATTTCTAAGCTTAGCAATTTTCGAGTGGAAAATATTTAGCCAAGAATTTTTGTGATAGTTCTTCCCAAGTTTTAATAGATCTAGGTGCTAATGAATTTAACCAAGCCTTGNATATTAAATTTTACTTCTTAATCATTAACTCTCATTATTAATTCTCCTTTTTGCACATCTATTACAACTCTTTGTGTTGCAAGAAATGGTTCTCCCTAAAATAATGGGAATCTCTTTATCTTCCTCCATATCCAATACTATAAAGTCTATAGGGAAAATAAATTTATCAACTTTTACTAGTACATCCTCTATAACTCCTCCTTTGGATAAGTTATTGATCGATCAGCTAACTGAAGAGTTACAGTAGTAGGGGAAATTTCTCTTAAATCTAAAAATTTAAAGATCAATAAGGGCATGAGATTGACACTCCCTCTTAAATCACATAAAGTTTTTCCATAAAACTTTTCACCAATTACACAAGGTATAGTAAAATTACCAGGATCTTTTAATTTTTCAGGAAGCTTTTTCTGAATAAGAACACTACACCCTTCATTGAGTGCAACGTTCTCATAATATGTAAAATTCCTTTTCTTATTTAGTACATCATTCATATAATTCACATAACTTGGCATTTGTTCCAAAGCTTCAATAAAAGAAATATTTATTAGGATTTCCAAAAATTTTGTAAATTATTTATCTTTATTTTTCTGCTTCAGTCTTTGAGGAAACGAAGGTAATGGTTTTTCTAAAGGAACCTCTGTTTGTTCATTTTCATGTTGATTATTTTTCATTTCTTCCTTCTCTTCATCAACTTCAGTTTCTCTTTGGATCCTTGTTTCAGCTTCTTTTCCACTTCTTAATTGAATAGCTTTAATTTTCTCTTTATTTTCATCTTTTGGATTAACTTCCAAAGTACTCGGAAGAATTCCAGAAGGTTGTTACTAAGTTCAATAGCAATATGTCCTAATTGATTTTAAATATTTCTAATGGCAGCCCCTTGATTTTGTATTTCATTTGCCATATTGAACATCACTTCTTCCATCGTCAACTTCTTTTCCTTAACTTGTGGGTTAGGACTGGAGTTAAATCCTGGAGGATAATAAGGTCAAAAATTATGATTTCCTTGATTGTTCAGATTTTTGGATGGATTCACCAGATTGTTATAACTATTCCAACTAAAATTAGGGTGATTTTTCCATCTAGGGTTATAATAGTTTGAATAGGGATTGTTATTTCGATTATTTATAGTGTTTGAAGTTTCATAAGATGGTTGAATATCAATAATCTATCCTAGTGAATTTTCCTCTAATACTGGGGGTATTTGAGAACAGTTCATCCCTATTTGATCAATCTTTTTAAAAATAACAACAATTTAAGATGCCAAAATAGACATTGCATCAGAATCATGAATACTGGCTACTCTCTTAGGATTTACCCTTTCAGAGGGCCATTGAAAATTATTAGTAGCCATTTCTTCAATTAAAGAATATGCTTCATCAAAAGGTTTTGACATTAAAGATCCACTCTCAATAACATCTATAATAGATCTTAGTGATCCTACTAATTCATTGTAAAAGGTTTGAATTATTAACCAATTTGACAATGCATGGTGTGGACATTTTCTAATTAGATCATTAAATCTTTCACAGGCTTCATATATCGATTCCCCTTCAAACTGACAAAAAGATGTAATATCATTTCTAAGCTTAGCAATTTTCGAGTGGAAAATATTTAGCCAAGAATTTTTGTGATAGTTCTTCCCAAGTTTTAATAGATCCAGGTGCCAATAAATTTAACCAAGCCTTAACTTTATCCCTTAACGAAAAAGGAAAAAGTGTAAGCCTAATAGCATCATTAGATACTCCTTCATATTTAAATGTAGCACAAATCTCAAGAAAACTAGCAAGATGTAAGTTAGGATCTTCAGTAGGTGATCCTCCAAAATGATTATTTTGTACCATTTGTATAATAGTAGGTTTAAGTTAAATGAATTAGCAACAACATCAGGATTTTGAATAGTCAAGTGAAGTTCATCTGCTATCGGATTTGCATAATCTTCTAAAGGTCTTTATTGATTCTCATTTATTGGATTTTCTAAGTTATTTGTCATTTCTTTTAAATTTTTAGTTTCTCTTTATTGTTTTCAAAATTTTCTAATAGTACGTTCAAACTCTGAATCGTAAGGTACTAAACCTTTAGATCCAATATTTCACATAAACAAATAAAGTAAGCTAAGTAAAATTTTTAAAAAAACAAACACTCTTAAATGAATTTCTTTTTGGATTTTTGATTTTTTTGTAAATTTTTTTATTTTTATATATTTTTATAGTTTATATATTATCTCTAACTTTCCTAATTGATCAAAACTATTTAATTTACCTAAATTTAACCGTTACCTTCCCCACGCAATGGCGCCAAAACTTTATCTNTTTCCTAATTTATCAAAACTATTTAATTTACCTAAATTTAACTGTTACCTTCCCCACGCAATGGCGCCAAAACTTGATCCTAATTTTTTATATGTAAGGATTTATGAAGTTGACACCACTACAACGCCAAAAACTTGATCCTTGTATGAAAGGTAAGTTTTGTAAAATATATATAATTATAGGCAATTAATAATGGGATTCTACGTAAGTATACGTATTGTTATCAAGTAATAAAGGACTTTCTATTTAAACCCCAAATATCGATCCCATATGGAAGGTGTAAATTGGCAATGATAAGTTTTACTAGGAAATTTATAGAAAATCAAACGAAATCACTTTCACTAATTTTGAATGTTGAGATGTTATCAAAACTAAATTACTTAACTATTAGCAAAACAGGAATGCAAAGTTTAAAAAAGTAAATATTAATCTATTAACTATGTTTATGTAATGAAGATTTCTTATATGAAAAAGCATCCTTCTCACTACAATAAGGTTTTAGTGAAATGAGATGAGATAAATGTTTATAATATGTATTGTACGAAATAGGAGCAATTATAATTCTCTACCCTGATACAGTGCATAGAAAATCATTGACTAATCCTAGGTTTAGTCCCTAAATCCGTGGCTAAGCTAGGAGGATACCGGCTCCTAGTCCACAGCTCCCACTTCCCTTCACCTGGAGGCTAACTCTCACTTTAGTTTTTAAACACTGAGAAATTAGGGATTTTAGTCTATCACCCTAAATATTCTCCAATTCTACATCCAACAAAGAATATTTCCCTATTTATTTGCACTTAATTCCATGAACAAATTTCTCCTCCACAAAATCAAATGTCATCCTCTATCTATTGTAGAACTCATACTCAATTTCTCAGATCATATGTTTCACAATATTTTAATAATTCAATTGGCCAGATCAAAATGTAAATTAAGTTTGGAGTTGAAAAATCATCATAATTTATTTTATATTCTAATATTGGCACATCATATTATCTCTTCATTTCACCATATCTCAAAGTAGGGATAAAGATAGAGGGAACTACTCAGCTTTCATGAGAAAGACCCAACAAAATACAAAATTCATATATAAAAGAAATTTCATACAACACTAATAAACAAATAAAACTTATCTGAAACTCTTTCTCAAAGCAAATCCCTTGTAGCCTTTCCTTAGAAATGCAGGAAGAAGATATCTCTCACTTTTCTCCTTCTCCAACACTCTTACAGAAAGTTTCACATTAAATCTCACCACATAAACTCTAAACTATAAAATAAAAATCACTAATAAACTCCAATATGGTGGTGGAATGAAGATGGATTATGAAGAATGGTGAAAATGGAGCGTGGTGGAACGTTTTGGAGTGAAAAGGAGTGAATTTCTTGATGAATTTCAGCCCCAAATAAAGCCCAAGGTCTGTTCTCCAAGTGGTGCCTCCAAAAACTCTTCAAAAATCATCCAAATACATCAAATCTTCTAGAAGTGAGGGGCTGAACTGCCTTTGACGTCGTCGGTGCTAAGTAAAAATTTCAGCTGCTCTGTTGTTCTGTGTGGTCAGCACTACCCTTGGCGTGGTCGGTGCTGAGTACTTCTTTGAAAATGTCATTTTGACTCCAAATTCCATCCTTTTTGCTTCCTTTTTTTTTTCTTTAAGTCTTAGAAATCAACAAACTACAAGGAAAATCAAAATACCTTCCATTAAGGTGCAATATCACCAAAAATAAGTATAAAATATAGGTTTAAAAATGCATATATTTTTGGTGTATCATCAATGATCAAGAAGTTACATTTTATATATCAAAATCCATGAAATACCCAACAAAAGAAAAAGATGATGAATGCTCCAGGATGGAAATTTGTGATTATTTGAATAATGATCATTTTACAAAATGTTTCGGAGAGAAAACGGAACAAAAAGATTTGAAACATGAAGATGAGGATAAAATGCAAGATAAGTCCATTGAAATATGTATTGAATATTTAGATTATGTTCAGGAAAGATTTGAAATGTTAGACGCTACAGAAAATAATAAAAATTTTATTCTTTCAGTTGAAACACCTCCTGAACTCAAATTGAAAATACTTACTTCACATTTATAATATGTCTTTTTAGGAGATTTATCTAAATTACCTATTATAGTTAACTGAATTACAAGAAAAAAAATATTAGAGATTTTAAGAAAATATAAGAAAGCCTTTGGATGGACATTAGTTGATATCAAATGAATCAACCATTCAATTTATAAGCTTAGAATTTTATTGGAAGAACATTATGAACCTAAAGTTGATCCTCAAAGGAGATTAAACCCTATAGTGAATGAAGTAGTTCAAAAAGAAATTTTAAAATGGTTGGATGATAGAATTATATATCATATCTTAGACAGTGTGTGGGTAAATCCAATTCTTTGCATTCCAAAGAAAGCAAGTGTGATTGTTGTTGTCAATGAGAAAGAAAAGTTAATACCTACATGGCAAGTCACTGGTTGACGAATCTGTATTGACTATAAAAAAATTCTGCCACTACAAAAAATCACCTTTCTTTATCTTTTCTGGACCAAATGTTGGATGTTGGATAGATTGGCTAAGCATAAATATTTTTGCTTTTTAGATGGATATATTGGTTATCATCAAATTTTTATTGCTCTTGAGGATCAAGAAAAAACAACATTTACTAACCTTATGGTATGTTTGCTTTTAGACAAATTTCTTTTGGTTTGTGTAATGCACCTGCAACATTTCAATGATGTATGATGTGTATATTATACTATTTAATTGAAAAAATAATATAAGTTTTTTTATGGATGACTTTTTGGGGTTCGAAACTTCATTTAAATCATGTTAAATTATTTTAAAAAATTTTAGAATGAAGTAAAAAAGACAAATTTAATATTAAATTGAGAGAATTGTCAATTTATAGTTGCAGGAGGAATTGTAATTGGTTATAAAATTTTTGAAAGTGGTATGAAAGTAAATCTGGCAAAAATTCAAGTTATAAATAAACTATCTCCTCCTACTACAGTGGGAGGAGTTAGAAGTTTTTTAGAACATGTTGGTTTCTACGAGTGATACATTAAAGATTTTTCAAAAATCACAAAGCCTCTATGTCAACTATTAGAAAAAGACAAAAAATTCGATTTCAATAAAGAATGTATTAATGTCTTTGAATTATTTAAGAAAAAATTAATCACTGCTCCTTTAATAGTTTTAGCTGATTGGGAGAAACCATTTGAGCTAATGTGTGATGCTAGTGATTATGCAATTGGAGCTGTATTAGGGCAAATATATGATAAATTTTTTAAAGTTATATAATACTCAAGTAGAACTCTGAATGAAGCCCAAATTAATTATACCACTACTGAGAAAGAGTTAGTGGTAATTATCTATGCTTTTGATAAGTTCAGATCATATCTCATTAGAGCAAAATTTATTATGCATATTGATCACTCTGCTATAAGATATTTAATGCAAAAGAAGGACGTGAAACCAAGATTAATTAGATGGATCCATTCTAATGCAAGAATTTGAATTTGTGGTAGTATATAGGATGGATCTGATAATCAAATAGGGATCATTTATCTTATTTAGAACAGTAAGAATCATTTAGTTATGAATGTGAAATTAACGAAATTTTTTCCTGATGAACAACTATAATGAATGGCATGTACCATGGTATGTGGACATAGTGAAATATATCGTTTTTTATCTTTAACTGTATGGATCGACAACAAAACAATAGAAGTAAATTATTCATGATGAAAAATTTTACTTTTAGGATGACCCATATTTATATAAGCAATGTAAAGATTAAGTTATTTGGAGATGTGCACCATATGAAGAAACTAAAAAAATTATTAAAAATTTCATGATTCTAAATTTGGGGACATTTTAGAATTGATAGAACAACATATAAAATTTTACAATCTAAATTTTATTGGTCCACTATACTTATGGATGTTAATACATATATAAAAATATTTGATCGATGTCAGCGAGTAGGAAGTATTTCAAAAAGGAATGAAATACCCTTAAATTTTACATTGGAAGTTGAAATTTTTTATTTTTGGGGATTGGATTTTATGGGAATATTTGTACCCTCTTTTAGAAATTTGCATATATTAATTGCAGTAGATTATGTTTCCAAATAGATTAAAGTAGTTGCTTTATATTGATGTGATGATCGGAGTTTCAAAAATTTTAATGAAAAATACTTTTACAAGATATGGAATGCCTGAAGTAATCATTACAGACGAGGAATTTCATTTCAGGAATAGAAGAATTGAAAAATTGGTTGGAAAATATGATATTGGCATAGAATCTCCACTGCTTATCATCCTTAAACTGGTGATCTAGCAAAATTTTATAACCGTGAAATTAAAATAATATTGGAAAAGACTATAAATCATAACAAAATGGATTAGTCTGCTACATTGGATACATTATTATGGGCTTACAAAAAAGCTTATAAATCTCATATATGAATGTCTCCATATAGAATTAATTTTTAAAAGATTTGTCACTTACCAGTAGAATTGAAGCATAAAGCTTATTGTGCTATTAAAGAATTTAATTTTAATTTAAAAGATGTCGGTGAGAAATGATTATTGCAACTGAATGAACTCGAGGAGAACAAAATTAAATCTTATGAAAATGCTAAGATTTATAAGGACATAATAAAAAATTGGTATGATAGGAAGATAATAAAAAAGGAATTTGAACCTGAACAAGAAGTTTTGTTGTGTAACACAAGATTGAAATTATATCCCAGAAAACTTAAGTCAAAGTGGTTTGGGTCCTTTACTGTAATAAAAATCTACCCATATATAGTTGTGTATATTGAAGATCCTAAAACTAGAAAAATAAATAAAGTTAATGAACATATGTTAAAACCTTATTTTGATGGACACATGTCAATTTTTAAAGAGGTTTTAATGTTGGGTCACCCATAGTAAAGACTGAGAACGTCAGGTTGACAACGTTAAACTAAGCACTTTTTGGGAGGCAACACATAGTTATTTGTGTAATTATTTTTAACTTGTTTTTACGTAATATAAGCTCTTTTGATTAAATTATATGTGCTTTGGAGACATACATGTTAATAAAATACATAAAAACATTTTAATTATTCAATTTTATGGAAGGTATGTGAGTTATTTTAGACCTTAAGCGGAACAATGCAAAAAAGTGCACTGGCGCCTAAGCGCCTATTTCAAGGAGCACTGGAGCCTAGGTGCCAAAATCTAGCNATTATTCAATTTTATGGAAGGTATGTGAGTTATTTTAGACCTTAAGCGGAACAATGCAAAAAAGTGCACTGGAGCCTAAGCGCCTATTTCAAGGAGCACTGGCGCCTAGGTGCCAAAATCTAGTATCCAAGTGCCACTTTCCAGAAAGACTGACACCTAAGCACCAGAATCAGGCACCTAGGCGCTGTAGTTGAAAAAACTTCCTCATAACCTTCTAATGACAGTTTTTGGCCAAATTTTCTCTATATAAATCCTAAAACCTGCCCTTTAGAGTTAAATTAAGTTAGCAAAGAGGGAGATGATTNAGGCGCTGTAGTTGAAAAAACTTCCTCATAACCTTCTAATGACAGTTTTTGGCCAAATTTTCTCTATATAAAGCCTAAAACCTGCCCTTTAGAGTTAAATTAAGTTAGCAAAGAGGGAGATGATCCACTATTCTTTTTCTTATGGCCTCCAACTCCAAGGAAACTTCTAAATAAGGGATTTTCAACCATAAAAAGTTCATTAGTTCAATGCATAGAGGTTGCATGATATGATCCTTATGAAGAAGAGGTTAATCAAGGAAGCGGGCTTTGTGAATCAATGATTCAATATTTCTGGTACTATTGTGGAAGAAACCATTGTCCAGGGGCAATAGAAAGTACTATGCTACACAATTGCGGTCGTAGTAATTCCTATTGTGAAGGAATTTTATGCAAATCTTCATGGGATTAATCAAGGAGTTGTCTGTTCGCGATAGGTGGGTACCTTTTGCTCATTGAAGAATTAATGATTTTTTCTTGATCGAGAATGTCCCAGTTTGTCATTATGCTAATTTTTCTCCTACAAGAGACAATATGAGTGAACTTTTTAGATTCTTAACGGATGAAGATGGGACCTGGCNTAAAAATTTCATGATTCTAAATTTGGGGACATTTTAGAATTGATAGAACAACATATAAAATTTTACAATCTAGATTTTATTGGTCCACTATACTAATGGATGTTAATACATATATAAAAATATTTGATCGATGTCAGCGAGTAGGAAATATTTCAAAAAGGAATGAAATACCCTTAAATTTTACATTGGAAGTTGAAATTTTTTATTTTTGGGGATTGGATTTTATGGGAATATTTGTACCCTCTTTTAGAAATTTGCATATATTAATTGCAGTAGATTATGTTTCCAAATAGATTAAAGTAGTTGCTTTATATTGATGTGATGATCGGAGTTTCAAAAATTTTAATGAAAAATATTTTTATAAGATATGGAATGCCTGAAGTAATCATTACAGACGAGAAATCTCATTTCAGGAATAGAAGAATTGAAAAATTTGTTGGAAAATATGATATTGAGCATAGAATCTCCACTGCTTATCATCCTTAAACTGGTGATCTAGCAAAATTTTCTAACCGTGAAATTAAAATAATATTGGAAAAGACTATAAATCATAACAAAATGGATTGGTCTGCTACATTGGATACATTATTATGGGCTTACAAAAAAGCTTATAAATCTCATATAGGAATGTCTCCATATAGAATTAATTTTTAAAAGATTTGTCACTTACCAGTAGAATTGAAGCATAAAGCTTATTGTGCTATTAAAGAATTTAATTTTAATTTAAAAGATGTCGGTGAGAAATGATTATTGCAACTGAATGAACTCGAGGAGAACAAAATTAAATCTTATGAAAATGCTAAGATTTATAAGGACATAATAAAAAATTGGTATGATAGGAAGATAATAAAAAAGGAATTTGAACCTGAACAAGAAGTTTTGTTGTGTAACACAAGATTGAAATTATATCCCAGAAAACTTAAGTCAAAGTGGTTTGGGTCCTTTACTGTAATAAAAATCTACCCATATATAGTTGTGTATATTGAAGATCCTAAAACTAGAAAAATATCTAAAGTTAATGAACATATGTTAAAACCTTATTTTGATGGACACATGTCAATTTTTAAAGAGGTTTTAATGTTGGGTCACCCATAGTAAAGACTGAGAACGTCAGGCTGACGACGTTAAACTAAGCACTTTTTGGGAGGCAACACATAGTTATTTGTGTAATTATTTTTAACTTGTTTTTACGTAATATAAGCTCTTTTGATTAAATTATATGTGCTTTGGAGACATACATGTTAATAAAATACATAAAAACATTTTAATTATTCAATTTTATGGAAGGTATGTGAGTTATTTTAGACCTTAAGCGGAACAATGCAAAAAAGTGCACTGGAGCCTAAGCGCCTATTTCAAGGAGCACTGGCGCCTAGGTGCCAAAATCTAGTATCCAAGTGCCACTTTCCAGAAAGACTGACACCTAAGCACCAGAATCAGGCACCTAGGCGCTGTAGTTGAAAAAACTTCCTCATAACCTTCTAATGACAGTTTTTGGCCAAATTTTCTCTATATAAAGCCTAAAACCTGCCCTTTAGAGTTAAATTAAGTTAGCAAAGAGGGAGATGATCCACTATTCTTTTTCTTATGGCCTCCAACTCCAAGGAAACTTCTAAATAAGGGATTTTCAACCATAAAAAGTTCATTAGTTCAATGCATAGAGGTTGCATGATATGATCCTTATGAAGAAGAGGTTAATCAAGGAAGCGGGCTTTGTGAATCAATGATTCAATATTTCTGGTACTATTGTGGAAGAAACCATTGTCCAGGGGCAATAGAAAGTACTATGCTACACAATTGCGGTCGTAGTAATTCCTATTGTGAAGGAATTTTATGCAAATCTTCATGGGATTAATCAAGGAGTTGTCTGTTCGCGATAGGTGGGTACCTTTTGCTCATTGAAGAATTAATGATTTTTTCTTGATCGAGAATGTCCCAGTTTGTCATTATGCTAATTTTTCTCCTACAAGAGACAATATGAGTGAACTTTTTAGATTCTTAACGGATGAAGATGGGACCTGGCAGATAAGAGATGACAATAATGTAGGTTTTTCTTCTTCATTGTTAAATTCCTTTTTGAAGCCTTGACATATCTTTATTTTAAGAAAATTGCTCCCTACTATGAAAATCAATAAAGTGACAAAGGAAAGTGTTATATTGAACTATTATATTCAAACTTGAAGACCTATTGATGTGGGTGCTATCGTAGTAAAATCTATTCTTGGTTTGATTCTAAAAAGATCTAATCATTGTCTTGGGCATCCATCCACAATATTTTGGCTTTGTAGTCAATCACAAGTTATATATGAAAATTGGGAAAAAGTGTTTCTTCTTTGGAAGCCTATGGATCCAGTGTTAAACTGTGACTACTTAGAAAATGGAAAAGTTAATGATTGAAATATTTTTTATGGATCAATCATCTCAAAATTCATCACCTTTATGACAACGATTTCTGGATAGTTCATTTGTTATTTTGAAGAAGATTAAGCAGTTGGAGAAAGAGATTTTTAATATTATGAATGCGATTAGCAACATTTCTTATCAATTTCACCATCTATATTGGAGAATTAAAGAGGAATTGATCACAATGGACTTACGGAAGAGGCTACGGTGCGAATGTATAAGAAAAATGTTTGGATCGAAGAAGACTCGACTGACAAATTTCCTCACCATCCTTTCTATAACTTATTCATGCATCGTCAATCCATGGGAGATATTAGAGAAGATGATAGTGTTAAAGAGGAAGATGTGTAGTAACTCTGAAGTTCAGAATTCTAATTTAAAAGAGCTTATTTGTGTTTAGTTATGTTGGATTTCGTTAGTTTTTATTATCAGACTTATTATGTTTTTTATTAGTATTTGATGTTTAATTTTCAATGTTAGGAAATTGTTGGTGTGATTTCAATGCTGAGATTTATGTTGTAAATTAAAAATACTTGTTTGTAATTGTTTGGATATATATAAATGTGAAGTTATTTGTTGTTTGTGAAAATTTAATGTTAGAAAATTACTTATATATGAAAATTAAAGTGAATTTAAACTAATTAGAAGTTGGAGTGCTTTGGTGTACAACACTTTTTACAAAAAAATTAAAAACAAAAATTTTAAGCTTTAGAAATGAACAGTGGCGCCATTTTTCTGCTTTGGTTCGTCTCTTACCTTGCGACTAAAGTTGAATAGCATCTTAGGGCAACTAAATACTTGAATTTCAGGCAATTTTGGAGCTTGTAATTCTTAGATTTCATCTTTTATTGGTAAGAGCTTCACTTTAACCTAGAATTTTTTTAGTTTCGTCATGGATTTCTCCTACATCATGTGAAAACCCAAAATGAAAAATTTTGGATAAATCTATTGAAGAATCCATGGTGTGAAGTTTCATAGCAATGATTTTGATTTTAGGAGTTTATTTTATCTTTATAGCAAATTTATGTTAAAATGTTTTGAATTTTTAGAACTCATATGGCTCCTAAAATAAGGAAGACGAAGGGAAAAGAGGCTCGTGCATGAAAATATTCATGAACATCAAATCCCATTATCATTGTAATACCCAACTCATTTCAAGGAAACTGATTCAAGACCGAGCATTTTATAATCCCGGATGTCCTATTGAAGGATTGATTGTAGCAAGAAATTGGGAAACTTTTTTTTATTTCATGACAGTAGCAGTTATCTCAACCAACCAGGAATTGTATGCAAATCTACGAGAAGATTCGAATGTTCAAGTATTTGTACGAGGTAGGACTGTTGAATTCACCCCTGGAAGAATTAATGCACTAAATCAGTTGAGGGATGAATTTCATTATTAATATTCTGCATTCAATACATCTGATTTGACACTGTATAAGGTTATTGCTTTTCTGACTGATGCAAGAGGAGTTTGGAAAATAAAGAATAATCATAAGGTAAACTTCTCTACTTCTATACTAAATGCTCAATCAATATCTTGATATTATTTTATTTTTGCTCGACTCCTTCCAACAAATCATCTAAGTGAAGTTACTAGAGAGAGAACTACATTGAATTTCTGTATTCAACAAATGAAGAGTTGGAATGCCCCATAATTGTTCTAGAGGTGGGACTACTAGAGATTTTGGATACCCAGCCTTAATTTTTACTTTATGTGACCAATCAAGAGTGGGTTATGATGTATCTGAAGAATTATTACAACCTCTTAAACCTATCTATAAGCCCAATGTTCATACATATGAGTTGCATGCCGGACAATGAGCTAGGGGTAGAGGTAGTGATATACCTTCTACTTTAGCTTTCGGACCTTCTACATCTCGCACTACTTCTCTGGAGAATGTTATGGAACAACTATTTATTCATCAAGGTGATATTTTGACTCTTAGAAATCAAATGAGAACTATGGAAGCCTGCAATTATCATAATGATGAGTATTTGTAGAGGAAAGTGGATTATGATATTTCTTATAATGAGGCTATGGCAAAATATTTGAGTGATGATCATAAAATAGAGTTTCCTACTTTCCCCTGATTTACACCTTATGAGCCTGAAGATGATTTTGAAGAAGAGAATGAAGATGAGGAGGAGGAGGAGGATGATCAGTAGTTTATTATCATGTTTGTTTAGTGTAGTTGTTTTTATGTCTTTGTTAGTTAGTAAACTTTATTTTTAAATCATGTGTACTATAAACTGTGGTGTTAAACTTGTTATGTGTAGATGTAGATTGTTTGTTTTTATTTTAGTACTGTTTGTTTTTGCAATTTATTGTTTATGTTTAGAACTCTCATTTGCTTAGTAAATATTTTTGATATATTATGTTTTACATAATGCTTTATACCATGTTTTTTTTAATTGGTACCTGCAAAGTTCCATGTTCAAAGCCCTCTATAGGATAGTTCTATTTCATGCATTTATTATTTTCTTTTTACCTTCATTTTTGAATTAAATGCTTTACCTATTAAAAATTTAAGTTTGAGGGAAAGAAAAATTTTTCTTAAAAGAAACTAAACTTTATTTGTCCTCAATGAACTATATTTTTAAAATTATTTTTAACATAACTTTTAGAATTAGAGTTCAACTTGAACATACTTATATTTTTTATTTAATAAATATGCTTGTAGACTTAAGTAAAAGTCTTTAATAATGAAGGTTAGCTCTAAAACTTAATATATTCAGTATGAGGGTATAAGGTTATGTGTTTACTATTTAAAGTAAAAGAAATTGTATTTTTGAAATATTAAGAGAGTCTTAGAGTTATATAAAAAGAAAGAATTGAGACTTTATGAAATATCTTTTCTAAAGCTAATATGCATTTATAAGTAAGACATGTATGAAACTTTTAATTTTAAGAAGAGGATAGTGAAATTCAAAATCATTAAAGGCTATCCAGATATAGAAATCCTCACAAGAAAAAGAAAATAAAATAAATGATTGAAAAACATCCTAAAAGAAAAAATGAAAAAAAAACAAAAAAATATATATGTGAGGAGAAGCTTGAGAAGATGCCTAATAAAAATTTGGCTTCGCTTGAATAAACTTAAGGAAGGAGGCTTAAGTACATTTCTAAACTTATATTAAAGTATTAGCATCTTTACTAATGAAGTTCTCATTAATTTGTTTTTTATATAATTGTTTTAATCATCATTTATATGTTGATTTACAATTATTATTGAAATGAATAGGAAATCAAAACTCTTAGATCTGATTACTAGATATTCTTATATCCTTAACTTTAACCTAAGTTATTAAAAAATTTTCTAAAGTTTTACAATTGTTTTTATAAAACAAAAACTATAGAACTCTTTAAGTGATACTACCTTAAATCATAGTTTTTACGAAGTAAAAAATTTTACTCGCGGATAAGTAACAGTTAAGTTTGGGGGATTTTGATATGCCAAAAAATATTCAATTTTACATATATATTTAAGGCTTATATGTGGTGATATTGCATTGAAAGAAATTTATTTTCATGTTTTATTGCAGGTATACTAAGTCTAGGTCTTTGGAGCTTAAAGGATGCAAAAAGGACGAAATTTAAAGTCAAAATGTGGCATTTTAAAAAAATTTAACTAGCGTCAGAACTAGCACCTAATCTCCAGAATCCAGAGAAGGCGGCGCCTAGGTGGCAGAGACGGTTATGTTTACAAATGCATTGAAATTGGATGGATTTTGAAGGAGTGCATAAGACTCTTGGGAAATTTGTCCCTACATTATAAAAGAGTGTTTTTATGTTGGAATTAGGNGAAGGTGTAAATTGGCAATGATAAGTTTTACTAGGAAATTTATAGAAAATCAAACGAAATCACTTTCACTAACTTTGAATGTTGAGATGTTATCAAAACTAAAGTACTTAACTATTAGCAAAATAGGAATGCAAAGTTTAAAAAAGTAAATATTAATCTATTAACTATGTTTATGTAATGCAGATTTCTTATATGAAAAAGCATCCTTCTCACTACAATGAGGTTTTGGTGAAATGAGATGAGATAAATGTTTATAATATGTATTGTACGAAATAGGAGCAATTATAATTCTCTACCCTGATACAGTGCATAGAAAATCATTGACTAATCCTAGGTTTAGTCCCTAAATTCGTGGCTAAGCTAGGAGGATACCGGCTCCTAGTCCACAACACCCACTTCCCTTCACCTGAAGATTAACTCTCACTTTAGTTTTTAAACACTAAGAAATTGGGGATTTTAGTCTATCGCCCTAAATATTCTCCAATTCTACATCCAACAAAGAATATTTCCCTATTTATTTGCACTTAATTCCATGAACAAATTTCTCCTCCACGAAATCAAATGTGATCCTCTATCTATTGTAGAACTCATACTCAATTTCTCAGATCATATGTTTCACAACATATTTTAACAATTCAATTGGCCAGATTAAAAGTAAATTAAGTTCGGAGTTGAAAAATCATCATATTTTTATATTTTAATATTGGCACATCATATTATCTCTTCATTTCACCATATCTCAAAGTAGGGAAAAAGATAGAGGGAACTACTCAGCTTTAATGAGAAAGACCCAACAAAATACAAATTTCATATATAAAAGAAAGTTCATACAACACTAATAAAAAAATAAAACTTATCTGAAACTCTTTCTCAAAGCAAATCCCTTGTAGCCTTTCCTTAGAAATGCAGGAAGAAGATATCTCTCACTTTTCTCCTTCTCCAACACTCTTACAGAAAGTTTCACATTAAATCTCACCACATAAACTCTAAACTATAAAATAAAAATCACTAATAAACTTCAATATGGTGGTGGAATGAAGATGGATTATGAAGAATGGTGAAAATGGAGCGTGGTGGAACGTTTTGGAGTGAAAAGGAGTGAATTTCTTGATGAATTTCAGCCCCAAATAAAGCCCAAGGTCTGTTCTCCAAGTGGTGCCTCCAAAAACTCTTCAAAAATCATCCAAATACATCAAATCTTCTAGAAGTGAGGGGCTGAACTACCTTTGACGTCGTCGGTGCTGAGTAAAAATTTCAGTTGCTCTGTTGTTCTGCGTGGTCAGCACTACCCTTGGCGTGGTCGGTGCTGAGTACTTCTTCAAAAATGTCATTTTGACTCCAAATTCCATCCTTTTTGCTTCCTTTTTTTTCTTTAAGCCTTAGAAATCAACAAACTACAAGGAAAATCAAAATACCTTCCATTAAGGTGCAATATCACCAAAAATAAGTATAAAATATAGGTTTAAAAATGCATATATTTTTGGTGTATCATCAATGATCAAGAAGTTACATTTTATATATCAAAATCCATAAAATACCCAACAAAAGGAAAAGATGATGAATGCTTCAGGATGGAAATTTGTGATTATTTGAGTAATGATCATTTTACAAAATGTTTCGGAGAGAAAACGGAACAAAAAGATTTGAAACATGAAGATGAGGATAAAATGCAAGATAAGTCCATTGAAATATGTATTGAAGATTTAGATTATGTTCAGGAAAGATTTGAAATGTTAGACGCTACGGAAAATAATAAAAATTTTATTCTTTCAGTTGAAACACCTCCTGAACTCAAATTGAAAATACTTCCTTCACATTTAAAATATGTCTTTTTAGGAGATTTATCTAAATTACCTATTATAGTATCATCAGAGTTAACTGAATTACAAGAAAAAAATATTAGAGATTTTAAGAAAATATAAGAAAGCCTTTGGATGGACATTAGTTGATATCAAATGAATCAACCATTCAATTTATAAGCTTAGAATTTTATTGGAAGAACATTATGAACCTAAAGTTGATCCTCAAAGGAGATTAAACCCTATAGTGAATGAAGTAGTTTAAAAAGAAATTTTAAAATGGTTGGATGATAGAATTATATATCATATCTCAGACAGTGTGTGGGTAAATCCAATTCTTTGCATTCCAAAGAAAGCAAGTGTGATTGTTGCTGTCAATGAGAAAGAAAAGTTAATACCTACATGACAAGTCACTGGTTGATGAATCTGTATTGACTATAAAAAAATTCTGCCACTACAAAAAATCACCTTTATTTATCTTTTCTGGACCAAATGTTGGATGTTGGATAGACTGGCTAAGCATAAATATATTTGCTTTTTAGATGGATATATTGGTTATCATCAAATTTTTATTGCTCTTGAGGATCAAGAAAAAACAACATTTACTAACCTTATGGTATGTTTTCTTTTAGACAAATGTCTTTTGGTTTATGTAATGCACCTGCAACATTTCAAAGATGTATGATGTCTATATTATACTATTTAATTGAAAAAATAATATAAGTTTTTTTATGGATGACTTTTTGGTGTTCGAAACTTCATTTAAATCATGTTAAATTATTTTAAAAGAATTTAGAATGAAGTAAAAAAGACAAATTTAATATTAATTTGAGAGAAATGTCAATTTATAGTTGCAGGAGGAATCGTAATTGGATATAAAATTTTTGAAAATGGTATGAAAGTAAATCTGGCAAAAATTCAAGTTATAAATAAACTACCTCCTTCTACTACAGTGGGAGGAGTTAGAAGTTTTTTAGAACATGTTGGTTTCTACGAGTGATACATTAAAGATTTTTCAAAAATCACTAAGCCTCTATGTCAACTATTAGAAAAAGACAAAAAATTTGATTTCAATAAAGAATGTATTAATGTCTTTGAATTATTTAAGAAAAAATTAATCACTGCTCCTTTAATAGTTTTAGCTGATTGGGAGAAACCATTTGAGCTAATGTGTGATGCTAGTGATTATGCAATTGGAGCTGTATTAGGGCAAATATATGATAAATTTTTTAAAGTTATATAATACTCAAGTAGAACTCTGAATGAAGCCCAAATTAATTATACCACTACTGAGAAAGAGTTATTGGTAATTATCTATGCTTTTGATAAGTTCAGATCATATCTCATTAGAGCTAAATTTATTATGCATATTGATCACTCTGCTATAAGATATTTAATGCAAAAGAAGGACGTGAAACCAAGATTAATTAGATGGATCCATTCTAATGCAAGAATTTGAATTTGTGGTAGTATATAGGATGGATCTGATAATCAAATAGGGATCATTTATCTTATTTAGAACAGTAAGAATCATTTAGTTATGAATGTGAAATTAACGAAATTTTTTCCTGATGAACAACTATAATGAATGGCATGTACCATGGTATGTGGACATAGTGAAATATATCGTTTTTTATCTTTTACTGTATGGATTGACAACAAAACAATAGAAGTAAATTATTCATGATGAAAAATTTTACTTTTAGGATGACCCATATTTATATAAGCAATGTAAAGATTAAGTTATTTGGAGATGTGCACCATATGAAGAAACTAAAAAAATTATTAAAAATTTCATGATTCTAAATTTGGGGACATTTTAGAATTGATAGAACAACATATAAAATTTTACAATCTAGATTTTATTGGTCCACTATACTAATGGATGTTAATACATATATAAAAATATTTGATCGATGTCAGCGAGTAGGAAATATTTCAAAAAGGAATGAAATACCCTTAAATTTTACATTGGAAGTTGAAATTTTTTATTTTTGGGGATTGGATTTTATGGGAATATTTGTACCCTCTTTTAGAGATTTGCATATATTAATTGCAGTAGATTATGTTTGCAAATAGATTAAAGTAGTTGCTTTATATTGATGTGATGATCGGAGTTTCAAAAATTTTAATGAAAAATATTTTTATAAGATATGGAATGCCTGAAGTAATCATTACAGACGAGAAATCTCATTTCAGGAATAGAAGAATTGAAAAATTTGTTGGAAAATATGATATTGAGCATAGAATCTCCACTGCTTATCATCCTTAAACTGGTGATCTAGCAAAATTTTCTAACCGTGAAATTAAAATAATATTGGAAAAGACTATAAATCATAACAAAATGGATTGGTCTGCTACATTGGATACATTATTATGGGCTTACAAAAAAGCTTATAAATCTCATATAGGAATGTCTCCATATAGAATTAATTTTTAAAAGATTTGTCACTTACCAGTAGAATTGAAGCATAAAGCTTATTGTGCTATTAAAGAATTTAATTTTAATTTAAAAGATGTCGGTGAGAAATGATTATTGCAACTGAATGAACTCGAGGAGAACAAAATTAAATCTTATGAAAATGCTAAGATTTATAAGGACATAATAAAAAATTGGTATGATAGGAAGATAATAAAAAAGGAATTTGAACCTGAACAAGAAGTTTTGTTGTGTAACACAAGATTGAAATTATATCCCAGAAAACTTAAGTCAAAGTGGTTTGGGTCCTTTACTGTAATAAAAATCTACCCATATATAGTTGTGTATATTGAAGATCCTAAAACTAGAAAAATAAATAAAGTTAATGAACATATGTTAAAACCTTATTTTGATGGACACATGTCAATTTTTAAAGAGGTTTTAATGTTGGGTCACCCATAGTAAAGACTGAGAACGTCAGGCTGACGACGTTAAACTAAGCACTTTTTGGGAGGCAACACATAGTTATTTGTGTAATTATTTTTAACTTGTTTTTACGTAATATAAGCTCTTTTGATTAAATTATATGTGCTTTGGAGACATACATGTTAATAAAATACATAAAAACATTTTAATTATTCAATTTTATGGAAGGTATGTGAGTTATTTTAGACCTTAAGCGGAACAATGCAAAAAAGTGCACTGGCGCCTAAGCGCCTATTTCAAGGAGCACTGGAGCCTAGGTGCCAAAATCTAGCATCCAAGTGCCACTTTCCAGAAAGACTGACACCTAAGCACCAGAATCAGGCACCTAGGCGCTGCAGTTGAAAAAACTTCCTCATAACCTTCTAATGACAGTTTTTGGCCAAATTTTCTCTATATAAATCCTAAAACCTGCCCTTTAGAGTTAAATTAAGTTAGCAAAGAGGGAGATGATTCACTATTCTTTTTCTTATGGCCTCCAACTCCAAGGAAACTTCTAAATAAGGGATTTTCAACCAGAAAAAGTTCATTAGTTCAATGCATAGAGGTTGCATGACATGATCCTTATGAAGAAGAGGTTAATCAAGGAAGCGGGCTTTGTGAATCAAGGATTCAATATTTCTGGTACTATTGCGGAAGAAACCATTGTGCAGGGGCAATAGAAAGTACTACGCTACACAATTGCGGTCGTAGTGATTCCTATTGTGAAGGAATTTTATGCAAATCTTCATGGGATTAATCAAGGAGTTGTCTGTTCGCGATAGGTGGGTACCTTTTGCTCATTCAAGAATTAATGATTTTTTCTTGATCGAGAATGTCCCAGTTTGTCATTATGCTAATTTTGCTCCTACAAGAAACAATATGAGTGAACTTTTTAGATTCTTGACGGATGAAGATGGGACCTGGGAGATAAGAGATGACAATAATGTAGGTTTTTCTTCTTCATTGTTAAATTCCTTTTTGAAGCCTTGACATATCTTTATTTTAAGAAAATTGCTCCCTACTATGAAAATCAATAAAGTGACAAAGGAAAGTGTTATATTGAACTATTATATTCAAACTTGAAGACCTATTGATGTGGGTGCTATCGTAGTAAAATCTATTCTTGGTTTGATTCTAAAAAGATCTAATCATTGTCTTGGGCATCCATCCACAATATTTTGGCTTTGTAGCCAATCACAAGTTATATATGAAAATTGGGAAAAAGTGTTTCTTCTTTGGAAGCCTATGGATCCAGTGTTAAACTGTGACTACTTAGAAAATGGAAAAGTTAATGATTGAAATATTTTTTATGGATCAATCATCTCAAAATTCATCACCTTTATGACCACAATTTTTGGATAGTTCATTTGTTATTTTGAAGAAGATTAAGCAGTTGGAGAAAGAGATTTTTAATATTATGAATGTGATTAGCAACATTTCTTATCAATTTGACCATCTATATTGGAGAATTAAAGAGGAATTGATCACAATGGACTTACGGAAGAGGCTACGGTGCGAATGTATAAGAAAAATGTTTGGATCGAAGAAGACTCGACCGACAAATTTCCTCACCATCCTTTCTATAACTTATTCATGCATCGTCAATCCATGGGAGATATTAGAGAAGATGATAGTGTTAAAGAGGAAGATGTGTAGTAACTCTAAAGTTCAGAATTATAATTTAAAAGAGCTTATTTGTGTTTAGTTATGTTGGATTTCGTTAGTTTTTATTATCAGACTTATTATGTTTTTTATTAGTATTTGATGTTTAATTTTCAATGTTAGGAAATTGTTGGTGTGATTTCAATGCTGAGATTTATGTTGTAAATTAAAAATACTTGTTTGTAATTGTTTGGNTGGTGTGATTTCAATGCTGAGATTTATGTTGTAAATTAAAAATACTTGTTTGTAATTGTTTGGATATATATAAATGTGAAGTTATTTGTTGTTTGTGAAAATTTAATGTTAGAAAATTACTTATATATGAAAATTAAAGTGAATTTAAACTAATTAGAAGTTGGAGTGCTTTGGTGTACAACACTTTTTACAAAAAAATTAAAAACAAAAATTTTAAGCTTTAGAAATGAACAGTGGCGCCATTTTTCTGCTNATATGAAAATTAAAGTGAATTTAAACTAATTAGAAGTTGGAGTGCTTTGGTGTACAACACTTTTTACAAAAAGATTAAAAACAAAAATTTTAAGCTTTAGAAATGAACAGTGGCGCCATTTTTCTGCATTGGTTCGTCTCTTACCTTGCGACTAAAGTTGAATAGCATCTTAGGGCAACTAAATACTTGAATTTCAGGCAATTTTGGAGCTTGTAATTCTTAGATTTCATCTTTTATTGGTAAGAGCTTCACTTTAACCTAGAATTTTTTTAGTTTCGTCATGGATTTCTCCTACATTATGTGAAAACCCAAAATGAAAAATTTTGGATAAATCTATTGAAGAATCCATGGTGTGAAGTTTCATAGCAATGATTTTGATTTTAGGAGTTTATTTTATCTTTATAGCAAATTTATGTTAAAATGTTTTGAATTTTTAGAACTCATATGGCTCCTAAAATAAGGAAGACGAAGGGAAAAGAGGCTCGTGCATGAAAATATTCATGAACATCAAATCCCATTATCATTGTAATACCCAACTCATTTCAAGGAAACTGATTCAAGACCGAGCATTTTATAATCCCGGATGTCCTATTGAAGGATTGATTGTAGCGAGAAATTGGGAAACTTTTTTTTATTTCATGACAGTAGCAGTNCATTTCAAGGAAACTGATTCAAGACCGAGCATTTTATAATCCCGGATGTCCTATTGAAGGATTGATTGTAGCAAGAAATTGGGAAACTTTTTTTTATTTCATGACAGTAGCAGATATCTCAACCAACCAGGAATTGTATGCAAATCTACGAGAAGATTCGAATGTTCAAGTATTTGTACGAGGTAGGACTGTTGAATTCACCCCTGGAAGAATTAATGCACTAAATCAGTTGAGGGATGAATTTCATTATTAATATTCTGCATTCAATACATCTGATTTGACACTGTATAAGGTTATTGCTTTTCTGACTGATGCAAGAGGAGTTTGGAAAATAAAGAATAATCATAAGGTAAACTTCTCTACTTCTATACTAAATGCTCAATCAATATCTTGATACTATTTTATTTTTGCTCGACTCCTTCCAAAAAATCATCTAAGTGAAGTTACTAGAGAGAGAACTACATTGAATTTTTGTATTCAACAAATGAAGAGTCGGAATGCCCATAATTGTTCTAGAGGTGGGACTACTGGAGATTTTGGATACCCAGCCTTAATTTTTACTTTATGTGACCAATCAAGCNTACGAGGTAGGACTGTTGAATTCACCCCTGGAAGAATTAATGCACTAAATCAGTTGAGGGATGAATTTCATTGTTAATATTCTGCATTCAATACATCTGATTTGACACTGTATATGGTTATCGCTTTTCTGACTGATGCAAGAGGAGTTTGGAAAATAAAGAATAATCATAAGGTAAACTTCTCTACTTCTATATTAAATGCTCAATCAAAATCTTGATATTATTTTATTTTTGCTCGACTCCTTCCAACAAATCATCTAAGTGAAGTTACTAGAGAGAGAACTACATTGAATTTCTGTATTCAACAAATGAAGAGTTGGAATGCCCCATAATTGTTCTAGAGGTGGGACTACTAGAGATTTTGGATACCCAGCCTTAATTTTTACTTTATGTGACCAATCAAGAGTGGGTTATGATGTATCTGAAGAATTATTACAACCTCTTAAACCTATCTATAAGCCCAATGTTCATACATATGAGTTGCATGCCGGACAATGAGCTAGGGGTAGAGGTAGTGATATACCTTCTACTTTAGCTTTCGGACCTTCTACATCTCGCACTACTTCTCTGGAGAATGTTATGGAACAACTATTTATTCATCAAGGTGATATTTTGACTCTTAGAAATCAAATGAGAACTATGGAAGCCTGCAATTATCATAATGATGAGTATTTGTAGAGGAAAGTAGATTATGATATTTCTTATAATGAGGCTATGGCAAAATATTTAAGTGGTGATCATAATATAAAATTTCCTACTTTCCCCTGCTTTACACCTTATGAGCCTGAAGATGATTTTGAAGAAGAGAATGAAGATGAGGAGGAGGAGGATGATCAGTAGTTTACTATCATGTTTGTTTAGTGTAGTTTGTTTTTATGTCTTTGTTAGTTAGTAAACTTTATTTTTAAATCATGTGTACTATAAATTGTGGTGTTAAACTTGTTATGTGTAGATGTAGATTGTTTGTTTTTATTTCAGTATTGTTTGTTTTTGCAATTTATTGTTTATGTTTAGAACTCTCATTTGCTTAGTAAATCNGAAGCCTGCAATTATCATAATGATGAGTATTTGTAGAGGAAAGTGGATTATGATATTTCTTATAATGAGGCTATGGCAAAATATTTGAGTGATGATCATAAAATAGAGTTTCCTACTTTCCCCTGATTTACACCTTATGAGCCTGAAGATGATTTTGAAGAAGAGAATGAAGATGAGGAGGAGGAGGAGGATGATCAGTAGTTTATTATCATGTTTGTTTAGTGTAGTTGTTTTTATGTCTTTGTTAGTTAGTAAACTTTATTTTTAAATCATGTGTACTATAAACTGTGGTGTTAAACTTGTTATGTGTAGATGTAGATTGTTTGTTTTTATTTTAGTACTGTTTGTTTTTGCAATTTATTGTTTATGTTTAGAACTCTCATTTGCTTAGTAAATATTTTTGATATATTATGTTTTACATAATGCTTTATACCATGTTTTTTTTAATTGGTACCTGCAAAGTTCCATGTTCAAAGCCCTCTATAGGATAGTTCTATTTCATGCATTTATTATTTTCTTTTTACCTTCATTTTTGAATTAAATGCTTTACCTATTAAAAATTTAAGTTTGAGGGAAAGAAAAATTTTTCTTAAAAGAAACTAAACTTTATTTGTCCTCAATGAACTATATTTTTAAAATTATTTTTAACATAAATTTTAGTATTAGAGTTCAACTTGAACATACTTATATTTTTGATTTAATAAATATGCTTGTAGACTTAAGTAAAAGTCTTTAATAATGAAGGTTAGCTCTAAAAGTTAATATATTCAGTATGAGGGTATAAGGTTATGTGTTTACTATTTAAAGTAAAGGAAATTGTATTTTTGAAATATTAAGAGAGTCTTAGAGTTATATAAAAAGAAAGAATTGAGACTTTATGAAATATCTTTTCTAAAGCTAATATGCATTTATAAGTAAGACATGTATGAAACTTTTAATTTTAAGAAGAGGATAGTGAAGTTCAAAATCATTAAAGGCTAACCAGATATAGAAATCCTCACAAGAAAAAGAAAATAAAATAAAGGATTGAAAAACATCCTAAAAGAAAAAATGAAAAAAAAAACAAAAAAATATATATGTGAGGAGAAGCTTGAGAAGATGTCTAATAAAAAATTGGCTTCGCTTGAATAAACTTAAGGAAGGAGANTTCTTAAAAGAAACTAAACTTTATTTGTCCTCAATGAACTATATTTTTAAAATTATTTTTAACATAACTTTTAGAATTAGAGTTCAACTTGAACATACTTATATTTTTTATTTAATAAATATGCTTGTAGACTTAAGTAAAAGTCTTTAATAATGAAGGTTAGCTCTAAAACTTAATATATTCAGTATGAGGGTATAAGGTTATGTGTTTACTATTTAAAGTAAAAGAAATTGTATTTTTGAAATATTAAGAGAGTCTTAGAGTTATATAAAAAGAAAGAATTGAGACTTTATGAAATATCTTTTCTAAAGCTAATATGCATTTATAAGTAAGACATGTATGAAACTTTTAATTTTAAGAAGAGGATAGTGAAATTCAAAATCATTAAAGGCTATCCAGATATAGAAATCCTCACAAGAAAAAGAAAATAAAATAAATGATTGAAAAACATCCTAAAAGAAAAAATGAAAAAAAAACAAAAAAATATATATGTGAGGAGAAGCTTGAGAAGATGCCTAATAAAAATTTGGCTTCGCTTGAATAAACTTAAGGAAGGAGGCTTAAGTACATTTCTAAACTTATATTAAAGTATTAGCATCTTTACTAATGAAGTTCTCATTAATTTGTTTTTTATATAATTGTTTTAAGCATCATTTATATGTTGATTTACAATTATTCTTGAAATGAATAGGAAATCAAAACTCTTAGATCTGATTACTAGATATTCTTATATCCNAACTTATATTAAAGTATTAGCATCTTTACTAATGAAGTTCTCATTAATTTGTTTTTTATATAATTGTTTTAATCATCATTTATATGTTGATTTACAATTATTATTGAAATGAATAGGAAATCAAAACTCTTAGATCTGATTACTAGATATTCTTATATCTTTAACTTTAACCTAAGTTATTAAAAAATTTTCTAAAGTTTTACAATTGTTTTTATAAAACAAAAACTATAGAACTCTTTAAGTGATACTACCTTAAATCATAGTTTTTACGAAGTAAAAAATTTTACTCGCGGATAAGTAACAGTTAAGTTTGGGGGATTTTGATATGCCAAAAAATATTCAATTTTACATATATATTTAAGGCTTATATGTGGTGATATTGCATTAAAAGAAAGTTATTTTCATGTTTTATTGCAGGTATACTAAGTCTAGGCCTTTGGAGCTTAAAGGATGCAAAAAGGACAAAATTTAAAGTCAAAATGTGGCATTTTAAAAAAATTTAACTAGCGTCAAAACTAGCACCTAATCGCCAGAATCCAGAGAAGGCGGCGCCTAGGTGGCAGAGACGGTTATGTTCACAAATGCATTGAATTTGGATGGATTTTGAAGGAGTGCTTAAGACTCTTGGGAAATTTTTCCCTACATTATAAAAGAGTGTTTTTATGTTAGAATTAGCGGGGTGTGAATATCAAAGGTGTGTGTGAGTGTGGCAAGTTTGTGGGAGAGTTTGGAGAGTATCTCTAAGAGTTGTAAGAGGAGAGGGAAAGCGAGATATTTCCTCTTCCTTACATTTCTAAGAGAAATTTGAGTGTTATTATAAAGAGAGAAAGAGATTCAAAGGAACTTCAATAGATTTGTGTGGGGAAGAGATTGAGTTAAGTTGTTTTACTTTTTTTTATTTTTTTGAAAACTTGTTTTTATATATAAAATCCATGTTTCATTGTATCTTCCTCATGAATTTTGGGTAGATTTATTTGTCTTTCTCCTTACAAATAGATATGATCATGTGAAGAATCAAGATTGTTGTGCAATATTTCAATTTCAAAATTGTGATGATTCAAACTTTGAGCTTCATTTACTTTTCAATATAGTCAATTCAATTATTGAAATTTATTATGAAATATACAATCNCCTCTTCCTTACATTTCTAAGAGAAATTTGAGTGTTATTATAAAGAGAGAAAGAGATTCAAAGGAACTTCAAGAGATTTGCGTGGGGAAGAGATTGAGTTAAGTTGTTTTACTTTTTTTAATTTTTTTGAAAACTTGTTTTTATATATAAAATCCATGTTTCATTGTATCTTCCTCATGAATTTTGGGTAGATTTATTTGTCTTTCTCCTTACAAATAGATATGATCATGTGAAGAATCAAGATTGTTGTGCAATATTTCAATTTCAAAATTGTGATGATTCAAACTTTGAGCTTCATTTACTTTTCGATATAGTCAATTCAATTATTGAAATTTATTATGAAATATACAATATGAGAGAGCTATGCTTTCTACAACAAAGTATGAATCACATTCGATTTCATGGATGAGAATGTATTCCATGGGTTTGAGTGTAAATAAATAGGGAAATATTCATTGATGGGCGTAGAATTGGAGATTTTTGGGTGATAAACTAAAATCCACAATTTGGTTCAGGCATTTGGAAAATAAAGCAAGATGTTAGCCGTCAGACGAGGAGAATGTGGGAACTCTGGAGTGAGAGCCAGTATCTTCTCAGCCCAATTATGGATTTAGGCACTAAACACTAGATTAGCTAATATTCTTTGTCACTTGTAAAAGGATAAAGATTATAACTGCTTATATTTGACACAATACAATTTTCTTTAATTTGATAATTCACTGACTATAACCTCTTTGTAAGAGGAAANATGGGCGTAGAATTGGAGATTTTTGGGTGATAAACTAAAATCCACAATTTGGTTCAGGCATTTGGAAAATAAGCGAGATGTTAGTCGTCAGACGAGGAGAATGTGGGAACTCTAGAGTGAGAGCCAGTATCTTTCCAGCCCAATTATGGATTTAGGCACTAAACACTAGATTAGCTAATATTCTTTGTCACTTGTAAAAGGATAAAGATTATAACTGCTTATATTTGGCACAATACAATTTTCTTTAATTTGATAATTCACTGACTATAACCTCTTTGTAAGAGAAAAGATACTTTCTTAAATTTGAACTCTTCATCACAAAACCTAATTTAGTTTTAGTAAATTTATCTTTGAAGTTTAGAGATTAGTTTAGTAAACGTAATTCTTTTGTGGCATTAAACAAATTTTGACTTGTTTTCATACATAAGTTTTCTATAGTTTAAATATTGTGCTTTTGCATTATTACTCTAAAAATTTTAACCTCCCTGTGGGATCAATACTTAGAACTCCATTAGTGTCCTTTATTACTTGAGTGATACATATACTTGTGTTTGCAACCTAGTGATAATTTGAAATTGAAAGTATGCCTTAATTCACTAGTAGTGACAGCTTTAAATATTTTAAAAGAGAAAAATTATCATACTGACGTAAATTTTATTTTGATTAATCTGTATATTTATTAGTATAGATGTCATGTGTGTTTTGGTGTTGAAAAATATTTATAGAGCACACAAAAACCACGCATCATGGGTCGAAAGCAAACTGCCTTCAAATTGAAGATGACTCCAAATACTTTTTGATAAAGGATGCTCTACTAAAATTTGAAGAAGAAATGAAGTCAACAGTTGATTAATTAAGGAAGGTCAATCTAGGAATTAAAGATATCCTAGACCCACCTTTATATTTATCTATTAAGTGATGAGGAGTCTACAGAATTGGTCAGGTAATTGTCAGATATCATAGATTACTTCACTTGGAGCTACAAAGAGATGCCTTGTTTGGCATCGGAGGTTGTGATACACATACTTGAATTATACCTGATTACGACCCCAGTCAAGCAAGCTCCCAAATGGATGCATCTCTATATCGAACAACAAGTCACCACAAAGATAAAGAAGCTAATAGATGCTAACTTTATAATAAAAGAGAAATAACAAACATGGTTAGCTAATATAGTATCGGTCAGAAAGAAGAATGGAAAATTTGAGTCTGCGTCTTTTACAAAGATGTGAGTAAAACTTTCTCAAATGATGAGTTCCCATTACCAATCCCTAAATTGATAGTGGGCATTGCATCATTGCATGAAATTTTCTCATTTATGAATGGGTCATCTGGGTACAACCAAATCAAGATGACATCAGAAGATGCAACACTTATAACCTTCAAAACACCAGTTGGAATATACTACTATTCAATGATGCTTCTCGAACTAAAGAACGTCAGAGTAACGTATCAACGAGCCATGATGAGAATTTTTAGCAACCTCATCCACAAACAATTCGAGGCTATAGGGATGATTTTTTCATTAAGAGTAAAGTAAGAGAAGACCACTTGTATGCTTTGAGGATTGTCTTTGAATGTTTACGACAATTTAATCTTAGAATGAATCCTTTAAAGTGTGCCTTTGGTGTCACCTCCAGATAGTTTTTAGGATTTGTTGTTTGTCGCCGTGGAATTGAAATTGATCCAGAAAAGATTAAAGTTATCTTGGAAATGTAGTCACCCAAAACTTTCAAACAACTATCATCCTTTCAAGGGAAATTAGCATACCTAAGATTCTTTTTATATAATCTGACAGGATGGTGTCAACCCTTTTTTGTGTTGACCAAAAAGGATGTCAAGTTTACTTGGGATGAGAATTATCAATAGGCCTTCAAAAGTATTAAGCAATACTTAATGACACCTCTCGTATTAGCAACTCCAGTCTCGTGTACACCTCTGATACTTTATATCGCGGCTTTAGATGATTCCCTCGGAGCCCTGTTAGCTCAGGTCATTGGCGAGGGTAAGGAAAATGCCCTCTACTACTTAAGTCATCATCTAATTCTGGCAGAGGTAAACTATCCTCCCATTGAGAAGGGTTGTCTGGCTTTAATCTTCATAACTCAAAAGCTCAGATATTTAATGTTCTCTTATAAGGTCAACCTTATTTTGAGGTTTAATCCATTACAGTACTTGATGACCCAACCGACACTTTTTAGAGAGTTAGCAAGGTGGTCAATGATATTATTGCATTTTGATATAATATTTGTACCTCTTCACACTGTCAAGGGACAGAGTTTAGTAGATTTTATTGAAGCACACCCATTGTCATCTGACTCCTGCCTGACGAACAGGTGATGAATGTGGAACATGTCAATGCCTAGCATTGAGAGATGTACCTTAATGGAGCTTCATCATCACAGAAATACAAAGATTCACGTACAATAATACCTTGCAAGGTATGAATTTGTTCGATCTTCATTATACCATGTTAAGGGTTGTTAAGGTATTTCTACCACCTAAAACAACCGTGTATAAATAATGAAGTTGAATATAAGGCTATGATAATAGGATTAGACTAATATAGGACAAGTCAGAAGTGCATCAGATAAAGAAGAGATCATTATCATATGCCTTGGAAGACAATGTCCTATACAGAAGATCCTTCAACCAAATGTGGCTGAGATGCCTAAGAGAGTCAAAAGTGCAAGAAATAGTCAAGGAAGTGCATGCAAGATTATGTGGTGTCCATCAGTCAGGTTCAAAAATGAATATGAAGATTAAGAAGCTAGGATACTACTGGCCAACAATGATGATTGACTGTCAAGAAAAGTAATTTTACATCAACCTCCAAATGTGCTACATCTGAAAATCGTATTGTGGCCATTTGAGTGTTGGGGCACATATATAGTGGGTTCTATAGACCCTCCATCTTCAAAGGGACACCATTTCATTCTTGCGAGGACATATTATTTTTAAAAGTGGGTTGAGGTAGTGTCATTAAGAGAAGTTAAAGTGCATCATGTTCTCCAATTCTTTAAAAATCAAATTGTGTATTTTTTTAATGTCCCACACAGAATTATCTCAGACAACGGTTTAACCTTCAAGAGTACAAAGATTAAAAGCTTTGTCAGACAACACAGAATAGATTAAAGGTACTCTAAGATCTACTACCTGAGAGCAAATGGTATAACATAAGGCTTCAACAAGACCCTAGTACAAATTTTGAATAAAACACTGGACGACAACAAAATAGGATGGCATGAGCAGTTGTTAGATGTTTTGTAGGCTTATAGGACAACATGTGGAACTCCAACTCAGTCTACGACATATGCACATGTGTATGGGTCTGAGGTTGTGCTTCCCTTGGAAGTGCAACTACCTTCCCTCACGATCATCATAGCCAACAAGATCACAACAGAAGAGAGCACCAACCTTTCAAAGAATTGAAAACCCTCAAAGAAAAGAGAAAGTCAGCTTATAAAAAACTTGGAACTCTACCATGCCCGAATGATACAAGCCCATGATAAAATAATCTGTCCAAGGACGTTCAAAGTTGGTGATCTAGTCCACGTTCTCAGGAGACCATTTTTTNCATACCTAAGATTCTTTTTATATAATCTGACAGGATGGTGTCAACCCTTTTTTGTGTTGACCAAAAAGGATGCCAAGTTTACTTGGGATGAGGATTATCAATAGGCCTTCAAAATTATTAAGCAATACTTAATGACACCTCTCGTATTAGCAACTCCAGTCTTGTGTACACATCTGATACTTTATATCGCGGCTTTAGATGATTCCCTCAGAGCCCTGTTAGCTCAGGTCATTGGCGAGGGTAAGGAAAATGCCCTCTACTACTTAAGTCATCATCTAATTCTGGCAGAGGTAAACTATCCTCTTATTGAGAAGTGTTGTCTGGCTTTAATCTTCACAGCTCAAAAGCTCAGATATTTAATGTCCTCTTATAAGGTCAACCTTATTTCGAGGTTTAATCCATTACAGTACTTGATGACCCAACCGACATTTTTTAGAGAGTTAGCAAGGTGGTCAATGATATTATTGCATTTTGATATAATATTTGTACCTCTTCACACTGTCAAGGGACAGAGTTTAATAGATTTTATTGAAGCACACCCATTGTCATCTGACTCCTGCCTGACAAATAGGTGATGAATGTGGAACATGTCAATGCCCAACATTGAGAGATGTACCTTAATGGAGCTTCATCATCACAGAAAGACAAAGATTCAAGTACAATAATACCTTGAAAGGTATGAATTTGTCCGATCTTCATTATACCATGTTAAGGGTTGTTAAGATATTCCTACCACCTAAAACAACCGTATATAAATAATGAAGTTGAATATGAGGCTATGATAATAGGATTAGACTAATATAGGACAAGTCAGAAGTGCATCAGATAAAGAAGATATTATTATCATATGCCTTGGAAGACAATGTCCTATATAGAAGATCCTTCGACCAAATGTGGTTGAGATGCCTAAGAGAGTCAAAAGTGCAAGAAATAGTCAAGGAAGTGCATGCAAGATTATGTGGTGTCCATCAGTCAGGTTCAAAAATGAATATGAAGATTAAGAAGCTAGGATACTACTGGCCAACAATGATGATTGACTGTCAAGAAATGTCACCAATGTAAGATACACGGAGTAATTTTACATCAACCTCCAAATGTGCTACATCTGAAAATTGTATTGTGGCCATTGAGTGTTGGGGCACATATATAGTGGGTTCTATAGACCCTCCATCTTCAAAGGTACACCATTTCATTCTTGCGAGGACATATTATTTTTAAAAGTGGGTTGAGGTAGTGTCATTAAGAGAAGTTAAAGTGCATCATGTTCTCCAATTCTTTAAAAATCAAATTGTGTATTTTTTTGATGTCCCACACAGAATTATCTCAGACAACGGTTTAACCTTCACGAGTACGAAGATTAAAAGCTTTGTCAGACAACACAGAATAGATTAAAGGTACTCTAAGATCTACTACCTGAGAGCAAATGGTATAACATAAGGCTTCAACAAGACCCTAGTACAAATTTTGAAGAAAACACTGGACGACAACAAAATAGGATGGCATGAGCAGTTGTTAGATGTTTTGTAGACTTATAGGACAACATGTGGAACTCCAACTCAGTCTACGACATATGCACTTGTTTATGGGTCTGAGGTTGTGCTTCCCTTGGAAGTGCAACTACCTTCCCTCACGATCATCATAGCCAACAAGATCACAACAGAGGAGAGCACCAACCTTTCAAAGAATTGAAAACCCTCAAAGAGAAGAGAAAGTCAGCTTATAAAAAACTTGGAACTCTACCATGCTTGAATGATACAAGCCCATGATAAAATAATTTGTCCAAGGACGTTCAAAGTTGGTGATCTAGTCATCGTTCTCAGGAGACCATTTTTCGCACACTGCAAGATAGGAGGAAAATTTGTGTCAACATGGGATTGATCGTTTGTGGTTGAAAAGTCTAATCTGGAGGATCTTACCAGCTAATACACTATCATAGTAAAAGACCCATGCTTCCAATTAACGGATGATACTTAAAAAAGTATTACACATAGTGCTATTTTAAGTATGAATGTCAAAGACAACACTTGCTTCCTAGAAACACCGATGCAACGATTCTCTGTGACTAGGACAAAAAAAAGCAAAACTTATAATAAATCTAATGAAATAAAATAGATTTTCATAAATAATAACAAAATCTTTCATTCAAATCCCAAATTTCATGAAATTAATTAAGATAAATTATATGTAAGTTAAAGTCACATATTTAATAATAACCAATTATTGTTTCTGTTTTCTCTAAATTTCATCACGCTGACTTTTCTCCTATCTTTTATAGGGGAATGTTGAGCAAGAGGCTAATTTTTTCTTTTAAAAATGGCACAAATCTCACACTCCATGAATAGAGAGTAGCACAGAGAGCCATCATAGATTTTAACATGGAGTTCGAGCATACCAAGATGGAATATGAGGGACACCTATTAAATATTGTTAGTTGAGAAGAAATGGAAGGGCTGGAACCATTTCTCAGATTCAAAAGCAAGGAAGAAAATGCAACTTTAAGAAAGAGGAAATTTGAAGAAGAAGACGAAGAAAAAATCTGAGGAACTGACAACCTAACAGAGAGAGCTGGACAGATACAGTCTATGGTCATGAAAACATAGGGCGAGCTCATTATTGCCTCCTTTAGGGAGTTTTTAAAAGTTATATCCAGTAAAATTCCTTTAACGTGCATTGAACATAAAAACTTTAATTTTTGCAAGAACAAAATGCTTGACCAGTTATAAAGAGTACAAACCAAAGAAGCCTCTTCATAACATATCTCGACCCCCCAAGAAGATGAAATGCCTAAGAAGTCAGTAGGGGACACCCGCCCCAGTTAGTAGCAGAACAATTAGAGTTAGAGTCTGCTATAAATCAAGCTCTACCAGAGTATACACCAGCTGAGCCTTTCAAAGGATGCATGGAGTACAACGTTCCTCCAATAGAATGCATCATAGTTCCAGTAGTATAGGGGAGCGAAGAGCGCTGGGATGTGGAGTTGTATATCCCATAGTTCGTCAAGCTAGGATAGCTATAGATTATTTTCAAGAATGGGTTGAAAAAGTTTTAGCGGGTCTGAAAACAAAAATATGAGCATTTTGAAGGAATACAAGGAAAATATGTCAACATCCTGGATGGATTAGAGTTTCACCCCAATGTGTTTTTCAAGTATGAATGGAAGAAGATAATTAACTACATCTTTGACTTATGAGATAAGGGCGGGGTAGGCCTATTGAGGAAAAAAACATATACGGAGCCCCATAAATGGATGAGGGGTAAGAGGAGGATTATCATTCAATGTGGTAGTTGCTACAACTTTGCGCGTGATTATCGGCATTATTTCGGGTTGGTTTGTGGGGTTGCCCATAAGAAGTTGTCGGTCATCGGAATCGAAATCCCGTCACCCGCATCGGAAGGACGTTGAAGTATGAAATCAAACCGACCCCATATTTTTCATAGTTTAAAATGAAAGAGCACTGTACCTCAAATCCTGTATCTATCCTGAAGAATAAACACAAGACTTGAGGATGAGACTCGATCAAATAAACTAAGGAAAGTATGACGTCCGTTTGGTCTGCGAAACCTTTGTATTTGCCAACAAGTTCCCCTATTTAATATAAAGGATTAAATTAGGTTTATATTAAGCTGGCTTCGGA